>JAFMSR010000297.1:0-60695 GCA_022818135.1 Saxidomus purpurata | reverse complement strand
CTTGAAAACACGTTCTTACACGTTTTCGTAGATGTCCGTCCGCGATCTTACAAAATCTACAGCAACACAATCATAATACATTGTAGTGACAAATGTGTGTTAGCAAAACCACAGTGTTGCTTGCATTATAATGTTTTGATGAATTGTTTCTGCTATTCCTGGTGATACCGTTCACATTACGTTCCAGTAATTTTGAAACTTTCGTAACAATTTTAAAAAAGAAATACTAATTTTAACCATTATTTGACTATTTATGTGTTCAATTAGCGTAAAGTTGGCACGAAAACGAACCCTTTATTTTAATTTCAGTTTCCAAACGGTAATGAAGATATAACTGTAACCATTGTAAACTAAAACCAAGGAAATTTATGTCGAAGTTCAGTAAACCTTTCTCTGATCAATACTGTTTCCACAGTTTCTTTTATCCTTTCACATATATGATTCTGAATTGTTTATCAGTCATAATATCAATGACAACAAAACTGGTAATATGTGATCAGCATAGTTGAGTCGCTTCGCTTCTCAAATAGAAATGTTAGACCTCACCATTTCATATCCGCGATACCGTCAGAATAAAGGACCTACGTACCATTCAGTACAATCCTGCTACAATGTATTAAATGGCTATACTTATTTGTTTTAACTCGGTTACAAGCGCATTTCTCAGTTTATATTAATAGAGCATGTCAATCTCGTATTAAAGTGACATTATGCGCATCTTACTGCACATAGTGTATTTTTGGTGACAATTTTATAAATGCAATGTTTGGTTGCTGTGCATTTAATGATTATGCCGCAGTATAATATTAGTATTTGAAATTGGTGATTTAGATAAAAAAAAATCGGACTGATAAAATGATAGTTGATTGTGTCGTTGTTGATGTTGGTAGAGATTTCAGCAGTGGAAGGGAAGCAACTCCTGCATACAGTTGTTCTTTTCTTAAATTGACTCTCCCAGTCAAACAAGAAAATCAATATTTGGAAAGTTATTTTTTCATACTGGTAGCGTGATGTCACTTTAAAGAAAGAGAAAACATTCATAACTAAAACCAATTTAACACTAGGACCAATGATTCTCGTGTACCTTAGGTGCCTTGAAAATCACACACCTCAATCATGTCGCTCCGTCTGGACAACTTGACAGCTGGGGACCAATTTACCAGTTCAAACTACACTATAATGTTCTTATCTTAAGACATGACCAAACAACACAAATATGGTATCTAACGTCTAGATTACCAGATATGTAATTACCACTTTACAGTATCACGAAGGTGCGGAGGAGGTACGGTGTGAGAGGAAGTCAGTCTCGGGTAAATACAACGAAAATTTGTATATTAATAGTGAAGAGTATAATGGAATCGCCGACCTAAGATTGAATGATGTCACACCAGCGTTCATCATGAAATGTGTTACTTTGTAAGTTGTAACATGTCTTCTGAATGTCACACATAACCCGGATATTTACCGGTCATGTTCACAAAACCAGTGTTTATTATGAAGTGTGGTCTAAACATCGGTTTATAA
Source organism: Saxidomus purpurata (assembly GCA_022818135.1). Taxonomy (NCBI): domain Eukaryota; kingdom Metazoa; phylum Mollusca; class Bivalvia; order Venerida; family Veneridae; genus Saxidomus; species Saxidomus purpurata. The sequence goes on along the minus strand of JAFMSR010000297.1, from coordinate 59,168 downwards.
TCAAACTGCCAAATGATTGAACCTGGCCTTGTTTAGATATTGACCTACAATAATCATAATACAGTTGTTAACCGGTGCACCCTGAAAAAGTATAGACAAGAAAACTGTGATACAAAAGTATCACAGCGAGCCTTTCAAAAGTGTCTTAACTTAATAAGTTATTGCTAGGTCTCCATTCATTTTTAATTTTCCTTTTCTTTCGATAGACAGCTTCCTATTTTCTGTAATATGAGCAAAAATGTTCCACATATTACTAAAACTCTTTTTTTTAAATCAGCGACTATAATTGATGATACCAACACTCTACTGTCTTGCTGAAAAAGAAAAAGTAACAGATGAGACGAGTGAAATGTTGATGCCTGGTATCAAGACGAAGCAAATTTAGTAAACATCAAAAACTGGTGTAATGGTTAGTAAATGAATGTTTAAGCAATATAGTTGTTATACATATAAGCCCAAGAGGCTGGGTGAAATCAAAGGCTATCCGATAAATTTTATGTTTACACTGGCATCTTCTGATATCAATATCATTTAATAACAACAGCTGTAAAATGTCATTAAAGTAAATATTCATTACCATAACTTTGGTGAGTATGATAAACCTGTGCATTGTACTTAATCTGATCATTTTGTCGTGCATGATTTAATTTTAAATTATTTTTTGCAGAAAAAGACATCGTGTTAAGAGTTTCAACCTTGTTACATCACACTATTGCCCGCAGCTGAATGTTGTACATGTTGGAAAATGTCATTGAAAATATCTACTGGCGCATTCGAATTCTATTTGAATGATATTCTAGAATATGATTGATGCATATGAAACGTGACACAGCTACTCAATAGGTGCAATACATGTACTATATTATCACATTGACATGGCAATAGATCTCTTTAACTCGATCTGTGGCAAGAACCATAAAAATTGTTATCAAAATAATAAAACGTTTTGTGTATTATTAACTACAGATATGAAATTTCTATATTGCATTCTGATTGCAGTGTCATATTGTGATTGGTTTTAAATGATGACATGTGCCTGAAAACTTCATTTATAAATATCAGGCAATGTTTCAAGATGTCTATTACTTGAATTCTTATGTTTTTCGTTTGAAATCTGAAAAGTGAAAGACCAGTGTAGATTTATTATGGTGATTATACTTCTGGTGGCATATATAAATCGACTCGTTTGTCCGTCCGCCCGACCGTCTGTCCGCGTCCGTTCGAGAGTTCGCCGCCACTTCTTTGTCCATAATATTCAATGGAATTACTGGAAATTTCGCAGTGATAGAACAAAATGAGGGAAGGTGTAGTGCCCAAGAACCATAACTCTACCTAGTCTACTTTTTGATCTTTCCCCTTTGTTACATTTCTTCACATGTTCGAACAAAAATCTAAAAGTTCTGAAGTAAACTCATTCAAATTGCACACAACGAGGACAGAACCATAACACTGTATGGCCTTATTTCTAAACTATCTCCAGTATTGAGTTTTATTGTCCGGAGCATAAATGCAAAAGTATTGAATGGGATTACTTGAAACTTCATACAGTGATAGAGCATAATGAGAGAAAGTGCAATATACAAAAGCCATAATTCCACATTACTTTAGTTTTTAAAATTTTCCCCTATATTACACTTTCTTGTCCGAAGACTAACACTCAAGGAAATTCGTTCAAATTGTACACAATGAGAGAAGGGGAAGTACAATACCCAATAACCATATCCATAGGTTGTCTGTTTTAAGTTATCTCTATCCCTTTATTAGAATAAACTGCTGCAAACGTTTTAAAGGGAATTATTGGCAAATTCATAAAGTGATAGAACACAATAAGAGGAAGTGCACTTTAAAAGAACAATAATTCTAGCGTTCCTTTAAAAAAATCCCTTTGTTGCCTAGTCCGGAACAAAACTGTAAAAGTACTGAATGAAATTCTAATTGAGGAAATTTAGGGCAAATGCAGTGCCCAAGAACCATACTATTATGTTGCTTTATTTCTTAAAGATTATTTTTCTTTTATTGTCCGGAACACAAGTGCAAAACTATTAATTTAAAGGTAAATTACATGAAACTTTATATAGTGATCAAGCAGTAAGAGGAAGTGCATTGTACAAGAACAATAACTACGATACCAATTTTTAATTATCGCCCTTTGTTACATTTTATTTTTGGTAATTCTTTGCCTGATCAAACAATGCTTTTATATCAAACAAGCGTCACCACATATGGGGTCATTACCTCTGGGGTATCATTCTCTTGCAAGTGTCCAGATTTTGCTATTTAATGTAATCTAAGAAGTGAATATGATATAATTCTATTGCCTCGCACAAGTGCATTTGACCCCGCCATATCTGCTGAAGTACACGGTATTTTAATTTATATTGCTTTTGTTTCTATGTCTCTTTCTATAATATGAATCATATATCTATAAGCAATATAGCATCACTTTACAATTATATATGTAGTCTACGTTTGATTCACTTGCTGATTCTTGTAAAACTTCTATAGAACACATGTTCTTATTTATCACTTTCCAATTCATTGAAGATGAAAACATAAATTCACTGTTGCTAAGAACTACTTTTAATCGTTGTAATGGTATAACAGATGGTACTGATCTTGCAAACTGAATCAAACTCAGGTGTCTCTTGTAGTTTGTTTAACATTTAAGTTGTAGATATGAAAGTTTAAGCATTCTTGATTTTTACATGTATCAAATTGTTTCGTTTATAAAGTGCAGTTTTCACGATGTTACGAGTCCAACGCTCAATCATATCACAGCAACTCCTCAAGTGCTGTCTTTGTTTTGAATCCTTTTTATCATACATGTCGAGATTTTGTTGATGGTCTATAAAGCGTTGGACTGAAATTGATTGGCAGTCTTGACGACAACGTGGGTGATATACACGAACGAACTTTCATACTGGATGAGTTCATGTAGAAAATGAATTACTTTCGTACACGCTGCAACATTTTGTAAAGATATGTAAAATAAGAACTTGAACCGATGCCTGCGTTTTTTACCAGGAATCAGTTTGACATACTTTCTATTAAAACTGTGTATTTCACCATAAAATAAAAAGCGAAGCATTTAGTCATTACTCACTCGGGAATTTAGAAACATTTAAAACACATGTACCATGTTCACTTACAACCTCGAGATGAAATGGTTTTCCCTCGCTGTGTAATAATGAACGTTTTTACATTAACACCATAAAAATAAGAACAGTAAAAGGGGCAATGGTGGTCCTATATCGCTCGCCTGGGTCTCATTTTCCATAATACAAGGTACAAATAAGAGTGAATTCCTATGCATTATTAATGTTGTCTGTATTGAAAGACACCACAACATATATGCCGAATATTTGTAAAGTGGGACCCAAATATAGCATACCTTATCAAACTATTAAAAACTCAGATTGACATCTTCTAGTGTGTGGTAATACAACAAACTCTTGCATTACCATAGGGATTGGAATTTATAATCATTTTGATAGTTGTTATTTAAAACATGTGCAATTTAATTTTCTATTGACACATTTCACCTATTAAAAATGACCTTAAATGCAAAATACCAACACCAAAATTAAAACGATCAAACGTTAGGTACAGTAGTACTATAAGGCCGGTACTGCCCATCTCCGCGTTTGTGCCCACGTATCCACGTTTGTTATCATTATTTTGTTATTCTAAGTTTAAAAATTATATATCTTATGAAACGATATGATTATAATACATATTATATATCCAGATATATCCAACTATGTTCTGTGAGCGTCTGGTTATAAACTTCCATTTCTATGATTTCTCAGTTACTTCAGAGCTTGACAGACTTCCATGCTGAATCCTGGTCGCGTTCGACAAATCGGATTGCGGACACGTATGTACTATAAATCAGATAACACTGTAATTGTTTCCCTTTAACAACATGCACAGTGTATTGTGAAAAGCAACTTCACTTGTTAAAAGGTGTTGATTCAGATGACTTGCTTTAGTGTTGCTTTACATATTGCATATACTCTTCCTATGATACAACTCATGTCGCCGAATCGCTTCCAGTTACAAGGTGCATGTACATACTGTCGAATTTCTTCCTACGACAAAATACATATGTCCAGATCATCAAATTATATCCTACTACTAATCTATATATATACAAATGTATGAACAAAACTTGTGATACAGCTGGGTGAGAAAATAAAAGCAAATTACTAATATTTTGACATGCAAGGTAAATTAGAGCAAGAGAGAAATCAAAATGTTCCTTGTTATTAAGATGTGGCCAGAATTCTTGTCCAGTATTCTTAAAGGAGACAATCGCTATCTTTGACTATTATTATCACGAAATTAAAAGAAAATCAAATTAGCTATTTTCCTTCATTATTTGAACTCAATAAAACAGGCAACAAGTAAAGTACCGTGTGTTGTTACACTGCACATATTTCTAAGGCACTGGCATATTAACTTGCATGTACGCTTCCACTTTATTGGGAGTTTGGTTTTGTTTACAAACCTTCTATAAAATTGTTCGTATTATTTCCTTTCATCTGATTCTTACTACTTTTCTTCCGCTTGGGGTATTTGTTTTTGTTTATACTTATTTATTTTAGCTCGATTGTGAAGAAAACTTGTAGCTAATCGAGTCACTCTCGAGTCCGTTTCCTGGAAAAAACAGTACTGGTGTCATATGAGGAGGTACGGTCGTTAACCTCAGTGGGGGCTCGAACTCGCAACGTCCGGGATGAGCGGCAGACACCCCCCGCTCTGTGGTGGCATCATATCGCTCATCTGGCTACCATTAGCTATAATATAAGGTAATCAATAGCAAATTGAAGGGCAAATTTTGACTAGGGGTCCTGATTTGAACAATACTGGTAGAGGTCCACTATATAATGCTACATTCCAAATACCTATAAAAGCTTAAGGCAAGAAGACGTTTTGCCAATATAAGACAATTTCAAATCAAGTGATCCTCAGACAGGGCCAATCTATTAATGTCCACTAGACAATTATGTTGACATGGGGGCCATGATTTAAATCATCTCGATAGAGGTCCACTAGGCGATGCTACTTGCCAAAAATATAAGCTGTAGGCCTTGTGGTTTCAGAAAATACAATTTTTAAAATAAAGTTTTCCCTATTTGTTGCCATATAATTTTCCTTTGTAAATTTATCGCTGTTGACCAAAGGGTCATTATTTGAACAATCTTGGCCTACTATACAATGTCATATGCTAAATATCTAAGCTCCAGGGCTTGTGGTTTCAGAGAAGAAGTTATTCTTTTCTAATTGTTGCCATAGCAACCAGATTTCTGCATGGAAAATAATTATTTGAACAACTTAGAGCTTCATGCAAGGAACATTCCTGCAAAGTTTCATCAACATTGACACAGTGGTTTCAGAGATGCCGTTTGAAGGAAATGGTGAACGGACGGACTGACGACGGACGACGGACCCCAGACGATAAATGATCCTTATAGCTCACCCAGGCACTTTGCGAGGTCAGCTAACTAGAAAAAGACCATTTCTTGCTTTTGAAAGCGGCAACATAAATCAAATATAATTATTTCAACTCTTTTATCCAATTAGTGTGCAAACATCTATATGCTGGTATGATCATGCCACGTAACTTCTTTTCTGAGTGAGAACTAGGACTAAATCAAGTTTTTCCCCTTAATATGATTCTGTGAAATATAATCGCGCTTTATCTATTACATGATTTAATTAAATGTTGCATTAAATGACAGGCTAATTCAGCAAATCTATCTGTAATAAACACCCAATTCAACCATTGTTACAGAGGCCAACCTATGTGACCCTTATTTTTTTGTCCTGATGCTTATTAAAAAACTTTCGACATGAATTGACACGTATTCCAATAGCAATGTTGATACATTTGTAGATGGGAAATCGCCGACATTAAATTTTGTAAATTCCTTTATTCTTTATACCTGTACACACAACACAAACTGCACAAAAATGGTATACGTAATTTCATGGTAAATAAGGTAACCACATTTTACTGGTACCAAGGTAGGTCTTATTACATAAATTCTACTGTAGAACATTTCTAGACTTATTGGTAACTGGTTGTCAGTCTATCAAGGGTCTAACATACACTCTTAGTCTATTTTATGGGGTTGAACTTGCTGAACATCTTTGTGCATTCTCAGGCGTTTAACACTAGCAAATGACCATAAATGTGATTTCCTTTCAGACACGATACCTCTCAGTGTGATTTTGGCCTTTTCTATGTATGTGTTAATGCATTCGATGCTATTTAGTAATTGTGTGCAGTTATTTAAAAATCTTCCACAAAGATACGGTTTACGACGGGCGGATGACAAAAGCACGGATGCGCACACGTTGAATTAATAACGACGTGTATTTATCACGGGGGCACACGCTAATATTGTGTCAATTAAAAAGAAAAAGTAAGTTTTTTAACGCAGTTCAAGGTGTCTTTTCCCGTTGGGGTGTTAAAGATAAAGATGATCAAGACGTGCGATTGCCTACCTACTCCAAATACACAGATAGGTCTCGGACAACAAGTAGGACATGTTTGTTTGACAATTTCTTTCGGTGTTTTAAATAAAAATACTCTGGGTACACATGTATTGTAGTTGCAAATTTGTCGAGTGGGGGCGACCCCATTGTTGACCCTTCGACCTAAATTGTTACTGCGTTATTAAGCTGAAGTTACTCTTACACTAATGTTCATGTTGTAACGCAGACACTGCCAACACGCGCATACACACGCCTCAAATATATGACCCGCCATTTTGTCAACTTTTTATCAATTCCTAAAGGCACAGTCTAATTCTTCACTCCATATTTTAAGCACGGAAACGCCTTGTTTCATCATAATAATTTCTCAGGTTCTTTTCACAGAACTACCAATATTGTCAGCAACGCGATTCCTTTTGTATCGAACTCTCTTTGACAACTGTGGACAGCATAGCATTTTTTGAGCAATTAAGGATAAATTCGTATCGGATATAAAATACCGTAACTATATATCAAAGGGAACGGCTTTATGTTAAATAATAATAACATAGTGTTGGCAGAGGATATATGTTCGTCTTTCGTAGCACATCAAATAACTAAATACGTCAGAAAATAGACAAAAATCATAGAAACAGAGGATGGATATGAACGACTCGTTGATGGAAAATTTAACGTCTCCGTATGATACAAACATGAAACAAGCTTTAATTAACATTGTTCCAGAATGGGCGCGAGATTTGCTTACCTTCTTTCTGAGTATCGTCTTCTTTCTTGGCTTCCCAGGAAATGCTCTTGTAATTTTAGTGCAAGCAAAAAACAGGAACAAAAATACAACTGACTGGTTCGTAACATTTCTAGCTATTTGTGACATAATTTCGTTGACATTTTGTGTACCAGTCAGCATCATGGCAAGCCAAGGATGGTGGCAGGTAGTCGGATCTTCGTTTGGTTGCAAATTGAATAAGTTCGTTCTTCTTTCCACGAACTTCTGTTCAACGCTAATTATCCTTTGTGTCGGTATTGACCGATATAATAAAATGACTGCCAGATGCACAAGTCAAATTTTTACCCCACAGAAGGCATTCCGAACGAGCATTTGTGTTTTAATAGTTTCTGTTTTTTTACTGGGGATTGTTTTTTACACTTCAAAGAACAATAAATTGGGACAGTGCATCAATGACCAAGACAAACAAGATATTGATCATATTATCTTTGCCATTCTTCTATTTATTGTATTTGCGTCTTGTCTTGCGCTAAATGCACTTTATATACTCATTATCCGATCCATAATTCGCAGCGTAAAAGTGCGAACGACGTCAGTAAGGATCACGGAAAATACCGGAAGTATCGAAAGGAACAGAACGAGGGCCTTAAAGACAACAAAGGCTATGGCTCTTGTTACTTTGATTTTCGTTGTTTCTATATGTCTGTCGGCACTTGGTGCTGTGCTTCTCAACACATCAGTAGGGAGAGGAAATCAAAATGCACAGATTGCTGTATTTTTCTTAATACGGGCGTTTTTCATCAATAACTGCGCAAATCCACTGTTCTACGTCTGGCTGTATCCAACTTTTAGAGAGAAAGTTTATACTGTCTTCAAAGCATAATTGAGATACTGCAAATACAAAGTTTCGTTCTGCAGAATTATTGCTTATCAGAGTTTGATACATTCTTAGACTCTTTCCTTCAATCGTGTCCTATATAATGCGGTAACATTGATTGAAAGCGAGAAACCAGTGTGTAAAATATTTATATAGAGTTAGACCATCACTGCAGGAAATCTACGAGTGATAGTCAAGGCATACCGTGGCCCCTTGCAAGGATAAATCTTAAACGAAAGTTCATATGTACAAACCTGATTGTCACAATCGGTACTTTAATTTCAGTACTACATGTATTTCTGTTGACAAAATGCAGTATATGTTCTATTTTATGTAATGGTTTTACTCTGCACTGGATATGTAATTGTTCAGCTAACAACTCTGATAGACTTAACCTTTGGAATACGATCATTGAGACATGTATCATCGAAACATTAAACCAGGTTTATAATATATTCCCAAAGGACCAGAAGTGTTGGCTTTTTCTTAATCTCTCCTTAGAAAATGATGGGCAAAGTTTAAAGATTATATTGTCGCTAAGTATCCTGGTAGACTGTTAAAATAGTCAAACTATATGTACGACTACAGTAAGTAAATCTTTGTGGGTTTTGTGATATAAACTACATATAACATATGTAAACTAATTATAATTTTCTAAATGTTTCGTTTTCGTTGTCAATTATTTTATGGTTTTTAATGTGGTTTTCAAGTACGATATACTCGTTTTACAAAAACTGTTATGCACAGTTTACTAAAGCTTACACTCTCGATATTTACCTACAGTTCCGAGTTTATAAGCCTTATGTATACATGTACTTGTGCTCTCTGTAATACACCCATCATAGATATATTATGTGAAATGTTATGTTCATTGTATTTGGTTAAAATGTAATAAATGTGTACAAGTTCTATTAATATTTATAGTTTACATCCTTATGATCTATCCCCCATCTTATTGCAACTAAACTGACATGGGGATGATATTGATAATGGTAAATGATATGCATTTTGTTATATGCTGATGATATTGTTTCGTTATCAGAAAATGAAAAGAATTTACAATGTGTGTTAGATACTCTCCATCAGTACTCATTAAAAAAGCATTTTAGTTAACCCAAGAAAAGTAATATTCATCACTTCAGACCACGTTATGTTCCCATCACAAAACATGTATTTATTTGTGGATAACATGAGTTGAAAGTTGTTTATAAATGTGTATAATTATGTCTACATTTAGACCAATTTTTATATTTCAATGTTACTGCAAAGTTTGTATCAAAATCCGCTGACAGGGCACTTGGTCTTCTAACGAAAAAAATTAAGGTAATTTGCGGTATGCAGGTAGACGTATTCTCATGATTAATTGACTCAATGGTGTGGTCAGTCATATCATATGGTGCAGCTGTTGGAGCACTCAAACCTTCAGTTGTATTGAACGTGCGTAGAACAAAATAAAGGGGTGTCGACATTTACTCTTAGACTATCGGATGCTGTTTTAGGCGAGAAAGGATGGCGACCAACCATTGGTAATATGCAAATATCAAAAGTAAATCGGAGAATTTTCAACAATTGTTCAACGCAAGGTGCTTATAAATGTAGATATTAGTGCTTCAGAGCCTGCAACGAATTTAGAGATATTCAATCATGAAGAGTTATGTCAACAAATACAATCATATCATTTTCTTGTTTGGAATTATTTATTGATGAGTGGATGAATGATATAATAGTATAATTATGTACATATAAACTTTTAAAACAAATTTCGAGACAGAACAATATTGTAAACGTATACTGTCATGTTCACATTGGTCAGCTTTGGCAAAATTTGGAAAAGGTGTTGCTTCAAAAGTTTTGAAACTGGCAGATATGAAAGACTAGATATTAATACAAAAAATGAAAGTGAGAAACACGGTTAAGAAAAGCACTACATCTTAATTCTGATTGTATCATTACTCTGGTTCCGTACAGTTCATACATATCTTTACTAGTAAAGTTTTTGTTCGATATACAGCCAAAACCTTATTTCTGATTCTTAGAAGAAGAAATGGCTTTGTAGATAAGTAGGTTAGGTAATTTGTCTTAGCATATATGTGCAGTTGCATGTCTGCATTTTATATATTAATCAAATGTTGGTATGTAGTGGATGGAGTTTCATTAATATACATTTATAATGTACAATCATGTATATTGTGTAGTCTTATACATGTATATACTTTCGGCCTACTGCATAATTTCCTTGTCAATAAGGTCACCTATTTACATCTCATATAATTCTGATGATTTTGATAAGAGGCATTTGTCTACATATACACGCTCAGCATTTGAAATTGTGAGAGACTGGAATTGATTTTCTTTTTCCTGCAACATTATTATAGTGATAAGCAATGGATACCAGCTTTTAATATCAGGTCAGCTATTATATACTGCACTTTTTACATTGATTATGCACCTTTCTAAGAAGAGGGGTATATTGTTTGCAGATGTCGGTCGGTCGGTCAGAATGTCCGTCCGTCCGTCCGTCTACCAACTGGTTTCCGAATGATAACTCAAGAATACTTGGGACTAGGATCTTGAAACTTGATGTGAAGGTTGGCCATGACCAGCAGACGACATATTGTTTTTGAGGTCAATATGTCAAAGGTCAAGGTCACTGTGACCTTGAATAGTAAAACGGTGTCCAGATGATAACTTGAAAACGCTTGGGCCTAGCATGTTCAAACTTGATATGGAGGTTTGTCATTTCCAGCAAATGACCCCTATTGATGTTGAGGTCAGTAAGTCAAACTTCAAGGTCATGGTAACCCGGAATTGTAGAACGGTTTCCTGACGATAACTCCAGAACGCTTAGGCCTAGGATCTTGAAACTTGGTGTGGAGATTGGTCATAACCGGTAGAGAATCCCTATCGATTTTGAGATTAGTAGGTCAAAGGTCAAGGTTAAAGTGACCCGGAATTGTAGAACGCCTTCAGCTCTAACTTAAGTTAAGAGTGATCAATAGCAATGCATTTTGGTTTGTAGGTAGTTTGCGGGGAGAGGAAGCTTGGGATTGTATTTGGGGTTAGTAGGGTCAAGGTCACTGTTACTTAAAATAGAAAAATGGTTTCCGCTTACATGTAATAACATGAGTAAAAAGTGACCAATCTCAATGAAACTTGGTGTGTATGTGCTTGCACGGAGAGGAAGGTATTTAGAAAAAAAACATTATATTGTTTTAAGCAATAATTCTTATTTCATTTTCGTGCGGGTGGTGGGTTCAAGGTCACTGTTACAATATATAGATCTTTTTTTATTACAAAATATTTCTTGGCAAAAAGATTTTTTTAGGTCAAGGTCACTGTTACTAAAAATAGTATTTCTAATTTTGTCTATGGAGATGACTGTTTTATTTCTTTTTAAATGTTTTTTTAATTCTACAATTTCTTCAGACGCTGTTTTTGACGCTTCACGAATTTCACAGTGACTTTTACTTTAAAAACTGTTCGTTGCTTAGTACAACTTTTGCATGGGAGGGGGGGGGATACTTGTTTTGCAAACAGCTCTTGTTTTTCCTGGTGTTTCATAGAAGGTTACAGTTTAGGCTGAACTTTAAGTATGGGAAGTACTAAGATGAAGCATGAAAGTGTATGATTGACAGGGATATAGATGTGGCCACACTAGACCAGACAGTCCTGTGTACTCGCAGTAGGGGTTTTGGTCACTGACAGACTAGGTTCTGTTTTTTCCTACACAGCTACTTCGTAGCTACTGTTACAATACATAAATATTAAAAGATTATGCACATCTTAATCTTTCTGAAACAAAATTTTACAAAACTTTTCAACTGTCACAAAACCAGTCAAACTAAATATGAAAAAGTATCCGCTGAGATTATCAATTATATAAACAATTACCATTGATTGCTTTAACATTCGGGAAGTGAATATTATAATCAGTGCTCTCGTGTCATTATGTACATATTTGTATTGCACACTATATATGTATTAAGTAAATACCCTTTGGCGTACGGTATATTTTTGACAAGTTCTTGGATGGTAACAATCAGTTATGCCCTTGAGGGTATCACCCAGTAAAGCAGGCGAGTTCCTTCTGTTCTTATAGTCAACCATCAAAACTTTTATCCTCTGAGCGCTTAACTATATACATGTGTATATCAAAGCTGCTATCTTTTAAATACGTATTTTAGAAATTGGCAACAAATTATAGGCGACTTCGATCCGGCGTATTACTAGATTTCATTTTCAACCTAACTTGCTTTGATTGTTTTTGGCATTTTATTATCACTGTTCTATACAAGTGAATATGTGTTTGTTAAATTATAATATTTGAATTATAATTATATATAGATGCATAAACTGTATGCGAATTAGCTGTTCAAGTACTTTTCATCAATCATGGGACAACAAAAGGATAGGTATTATAATTCTCATGCTTGATGCTGTGATAAAGTCAATATGAGAATGCTTAACATTCGTAGCATTTTGACTTACTCTGTCCGTTTGCCCGTTTTTCTGTACGTTTGGCTGAAGGTTAATGATCCTGTTTCAGTGTGTAATCTTTAATTTTCATTTCATATAAGAATGAATTATTCTCTCACCATTAGCTTTCTCACATCAACACTGATCAAATAGAAAACAATCTGCATGGAAACTCTCAAAATGGTTTGAATTCCTTACACGTGTTTGGTGATAGAGACATCATGGCTCTCTTGCTGTGTTCATGCATGGTATCCATGTGGCATTACCCATCAGATCCTTTTTTAAGCAGCCATCTTGTTTCTCAACCTCCCGAACTTCACTTTTTCACATATGAATTTAGACTATTCTTAAAGTTACTTCTGTTCAATATAGACATACTATATTATGATAAAATCAGATTCTGAAACCCTAAGTGAAGACTTTGGCAAACATGTGAGAGATGTTGAATTATTTCTTCAAGCAGTCAGAAGTAGCAGATTATAAACAGGTGGATTATTAATTTTTGATAAAGATGGTAAAAGAGTTCACTCCATGAAATAAAGGTAAACTGTTATAAATATCAATCTATTTTAGTCATAAGCTGGTAATAATTATTTGATCAAGAGTATATAAAACCGCTTAACGAATCTCTGAAAGAAATTGAAGACAGTCACGGTGTCTCTGTAGATTTGGGCTGAGGCGTTCTTACAATGTACTTTGCGTTGCTAGGCGGCGTCACCGCCTTACAGTACAGGTTCAAATTCTAGCTTCTTCATTTTAGTAAAGTTAAACAAAGCTTTTTTGTCGTGACAGGTGGTTTGAATACCACTATTCATTCATTTCACGCTGGGTTGCTGGATTTCCAATTATTACCATGCATACAGTGGAAAAGCCTGCTTTACAAAAGCCCTGCTGACACTTTGTTCTGTAAGGCGCAAAATAAGATGATACCAATCAAGACTTTTACAGGCAAGATGTGAAAACCACTTTGTCACTATATAACTCTCCTTAATTGAGATGAAAGGTTCGTTCATATGATCAACGTCTGTGTTTATTTATTAGCTTAAAGGTCCACTACTAAGCGAAAATTAAGTGACAGTTATTTCAATGGCAAGTACATTACCTTATGCAAGACACTAAATAACGAAGATTGTCAGGTTAACATTTACAGAAAGTGTTTGGAACACGAAGAAAAGTATGTGTATTATGTTGAAATCTCAGTGATTTGACAAAATGACCACCCAGGTCTTTTTAACTTTCTTCATAATGCATAGAAAAATAACTGTACATGTACTGTGGTTTATTTAGAATTTCTATATACCAACTTTCATTTTTTATTAAAAATAACTTATTTCTGTGTTTTTTTTTAAAGTATATTTGAATTGTCGCTCTCCTTAGTATTGGACCTTTAATCTTTTATAATATTTGTCATAACTCATTTTGTACAAAACTAGATTACAAGTACACGGTTAAATCAGCATATCAGTGCATGTATATACAATAATATTTACTAACGAATACAATACATATATAGTACAAAAGAACATTACTCTACTGTTGGCATACATATACTATAATTTTGATGACAATATAAAAAGGTTGGACCACAAGTTTTTACAACATAAGAAATCGGCCCGCCTCTTGACGTCATGCTAATGTTTGATTTAACCAAACCAGCGGATTTTTGTTTACTAAAGAACAAAGATAAGAAAGAAAAATAACCAAGTCATAATTTTCAGATACAAAAAAGCAAGCTAAAATAGAAAAAAAAAAAAAAAAAAAAAAATATAAACTATAAACAATAAACGACGCTCATTAGTATAGTGACTACATTTAAAGAAAAGGTGTTCAATACCATGGTCAATAGAATAATCGGGAAAATCTATCATATTGTTGTAAAAGAGATCATTATAATAAATTTAGGTTACTACATCGATTCCTTATACGAGTTCGCGTTACAGTATAGAAACGCTCTCCTGCCAGATAGTAGGACGGAACTATAGGTGATTGCGGGCCGGAGAAGCGGCCCGCTATATTTAATTCGGGGTTGGAAAATGTAACATGTAAGTGAAGTATTGTATAGTTCTTTGAACAAAATGTCATGAAATGAATGAAAATCGCTTAGATGAAGGTACAGTGAAGAATGCGTTCCACTGTTCATTGTGCAGCTTTAAGATTGTCAAAATGCTGATATTTCTGTCTTTTATCTATGTAAACGTCAAATTATTCATATGTTTATGTAAACATTTAAGAAGAAGTCAAAAGTTTTTATTGTTCGGCCAGTGAAAAATTTAATTTATTTAATGCTTTCAGTATGAATTTAACGAAAACTGATTACTTTTTTAAGATTTTAGTATTTTCTTAATGATTCGCAAGGTCTTCCCCATTCCAAACTGTTAAAAGTTTATTGAAACTAATGTTGAAACGGAATGTTGATATCGCTATACATTTGCGCAGGTGCGCATGTGCATTGATATATTAAGCCCCCACGTGACAATGGCCGTCTGCAATCAAAACATAAGGCAAGTGCGGTACATATATATCAGGTTTATTAGTGTTGTTCACCTAAGTGATAAGTTGACTACACTTTCACAGACACGGAAAGCGTCTTCATGATCTGGGTATCTTCATTACACGTTGGATCAAAAGATAATTGTTAAATTACGTGCAAATCGAAATTGTCCGGATGATTGAACGTCCGGTTAACATGTAGGATACCAGTACAGTCACTGACAGTCTATTTTATACAGGTAGCCAAAGTTAACAAAATGGTCAGGCTGCACTTTCTATTTTTATCAGACTGGTGTACATGTCATGTTATCATACCGGTTTACAGCAATAAACTGACAGGTAGCCAAAGTTAACAAAATGGTCGGGATGCACTTTCAGGTCAGATACTCCTATTGTTTTCCCCATTGACTTATATTATAAATCTAGTCAAAAGGTGACCATGTATCATACCTACCTATAGAGTGTTGACCAATGAAATTGCTTTTTTCGAACAGATTGGGTAATGAATAGCCTGGGTTACCGAGGGTGTGATAATGTGCGTTGGTTTGTTTACAAACATTTTGACTACAAACGATTTTGTGAGGATAAGGGTAGGAATAGTATTGTATATTCTAAGAATCGCTTTAATGGAACATAGAGTAGAACATATTACAATATTGCTGTGTTAACTTTGTTTTAATTAACGATGAATGAAAAAAAGGAAAGAGCGTAGAGATTATTGAAAGCTTTTTCATGAATATGCTGTTTTTTCTTTTTAAGTCATAAATGATACACTAAAAATGAGAAACAGTAAATTGTAAATGCATAAACCATGAAGTCAAGCACCCGTTCTATCAAGCATATACACCGGGTACGCTGAAGATGTTTTAGCTAGTCAAGTATTTGCTTTACACGAACCTAGAATATGAATCTATTCTGTCTCTGTTATATAGTACTCTCATATCAAAATATTTTCATGAAAGCTTTGTTTCTAGGCTCGCTTTGTATCACAGTTTTTCGTGTTTAAACTTATTTTTGGGACGGCCGACCCAGAGTGAACAAACGAGCCAATTAGTATAAACGGATTTCATAGATACGACGTTTCTTAATACACAAGCAACTCCACCGAAACGAGTAGTTCGAAGCCGAACAAATAGTTCGAAGCGGAATAATTTCTATATGATATATATCACGTGATTTAACTATTTTTGGGACGGTTATGTATACGCATTTGAGCACTGTATAGAACATGTATTGCGCGCGCGCATTTACTGCTGTTAGATAGTGAGCTTTGTATTTGACTGTTTTGGGGTTTGTTTTGTTCGTACTTTTTTCCGACAAAATTTTACTTAAAGGAATCAAAGGCTATCGGTATGTGTCTTCAATAGCGAATTCCTGAGTAGAAAAAAGGTTTGCAAACGTAATCTTAATTCAAAATAGTTGTCGCTGTTTGTATCTGCATTTGGTCAAAATAATTGAAAGCAATTTCAGGCATAAGCTACTGTTGCGGACCGCTTTTTGTATTGAATAATTTATATCATTTATGTTATGATTATAATATAGATACATTGTACATTCTCCAAATTTTATTTGTTAGGCTGCGTTAAGACTGCTGTAGCAGATTTTAATTTTGCTATTAGAAGTATGTTTGGAAATATGCTAACAACCTGCTTTTTCTAAAACGGAAGATCTGCGCGGCATGTGCTGGACGTAAGGTAAGATTTTCATCTAAGTTGTAAAAAATAAATTGTAATTCTAAAGACCTAAAGCAAGCCTTTATGCATACATGAACCCAAGCTATAACAGTTATTGGTTGCTGGTGAGTACCAAATGAAACAGAGTCCAAAAGTATGACATTCTTACATGTTCCTGTCCGAGCCCAAAAAGTGGGGGTTAAATGTTATGGCAACAATAGGTAACAGTAAATCATCTCTGATGTCATTCATTCCGTATGTCTTATGTGGCTAATTTTGGGCTTATGTGGCTAAAATAGAGAGAACAAAAGAATAGCCACACAACTGCCAAATTTTAGTACGACCGTACATTTTCATTAACCGAACTGAAGTCACTTTTGGTATGCACTTACCACTTCCGGTTTGAAATAAACATCGGTACAGGTACATTTCTATATGAAGACTTTTAACTTATTATGATTTAACATATTACTCATTGAGTGTTTGTGTACTATCTGTGCCCGTGGGTTGCACGGCTGATTTAAATAAAGTTCTGACTGACACTAGATTTTTTAAAACTAAACACTAGCTCAAAAGTTCACTCTTTACTAAATATTTACAAAAGAGTGAACTTTTGAATTGTTTCATAATTATTCTCCATTCGGAGTTACTTTTTGTGTATAGTAAACACTAGCTGTTTAGTACTACAGTTTTAGCGCTGTATCATTACAAGTTCATTCACAAATTTGCAATCTGAAACACAGGTTTGTGAGAATTGCAAATCATCTTTGGCCTGGGGACTGAAAGTCCCCTAGGCCTAAGTTAGCATACTACATTTCAAACACTGCAGACGATTTGACCGTGCTATGTGCGAATAACAACTGTAAACTTGCGTTATGCGAAAGTAGTGCAAGACAGACCAGATCAATCTTCTGTTTGAATGGTGCATATGATAAGAACATATTACAAATAAAAAGAGTACATAAAACTTCAAACGATTGCAGAAAAGTATATAGCTTTCGTTCTGCATTACACATTTTTTTCTGTTTTTAGAAATTAATGCGCTGTTAGCTGATTACGGAAGATAATGCATATCACGAAAAAGTACGGATATTTACGGAAACGTACGGAGCTCGATATAAGAGTTTGTAGTTTGATTTCCGATGTTATTTCATTGACAACTATTATTTACGAACGATTACATATAAATTTACCTAAAAAGAAATTTCTCTAAAAAAAAGATATAATTTACGTACATTCCCGAGAAGGAACTCACGTGATCAAAATCACCCGCCATTTATTGAGGACGCTGCAAGTTACACAATAATGTTGGATCCGCATCATCAGATCATATCGCTTGAAGTTGTACAAAGCGCAGCTCGAATTATTTTTATTGGTTTAAACAATTTATAATGTTGACTATGTGCTTATTTTTCATTTAACATACGTTTTATAATAAAACAAACTTCCCTGCCACCCATATATTTGTGAATCATTCATTCTGTGTCATATATTGAATTTCGTCCTCTGCACATTTCGACCCGACCTTTAGGTAAGGTTCAGCGCAAAACACGTAGGTCAAAAGTTGTTTTCCTCAGGCCTTCAGCGCTCACAGCGCTTTGATTCATTTCCTTGCCATTGACCTTCATCGTGTGTTCACATTTAACATTCCAGTGCATATTCGTCACTCTAGATATGTAACGATGTTGAAAAAGAATTATAAATTTTATTTGTTGCATAATCAAAACCAATATGGTTACAAGTAACACATTCAGTTTATAATGAGGTTAAGTTGCAAATATATTCTATTCTGTTATGATGCTATTTTTTTGAGTGTCTGTTAATTATAAGTGGTAGACATACATGATCCCTTATTCATAAGAAATATACTTTATAATTTGTATAACATAACATAACATAACATATAGCGACAAATAACGTTCCAAATACAAAGTATGAAGAAGAGAAATGTTCCCAGAGAAACATGTTATGCATTTATCAGTCTAAATCAAAACAATAACTCTCCATAGACTCGTCGACAAGGGGGACTCTGTTGTCTCCCTTGTATCACGTTATTAATATTTTCTGTTACACCCATACGTTAGATATTATTCAAACATAAACTAAGATGTTTAAGGTTGCATTATCAATATTTGATGCATGAACCTCGAAGACAGTGTTAATAATAAACAAATGTGGTGGAATTGTAAAAATCCGGACATTGGGTATAAGTTGTATTGAATGAATAGGCAAAACATAGACTTGTACTAAGGAGGTAGTGCACTATATATAAACTGGATTCACCGACACTACCAAAGTAATTTTATGAGCGTTGAAATTCGACATAGCATTATTATTTACTTTGTATTAAGAAATAACAAGAAGCTCGTGATATAAGACAGTATTCATAATCTATATATATAACATAGTACTACCAATACTACACTTAGCCTTACCGAAAGGCGAAAACAAGGACTAACTTATTAGTCTAAATCAAGAATTTAGAAATAGTTTACACTGCGAATAGTCTCAACATTGTTCATTCCTTTATAAACAATAAAATAGGTAGAATCACGTTCTTTCTTTAATTGCATAATATAAATATTTGGCCAAATCATTCAATGCATTATTTTTGTAATGGAAAAGAGGGATTCAAATTTCGGTACAGTAGGCCATCTACAAAAATACGGCTTAAAGAATTTCCGACGTAAATGATAGTACTGTGGACATACTAATAAAAATGGTATTCGCCCTCTTTCAAATTCATGGAACAGTTTCGGCACTTTCTTTTCTCTCTACAGTAGGGATATTTTCGTGTCTACCCTTTTCTATTTCCAAATTGTGAGACGACAGCCGGAATCTACTTGTGTTATTCTAAATTTGTTGATATTTATAGTATTTAGATATTTCTCCTGTTCAAATTCATGTTAAACAAATATACAATTATCATCTCATTTTAGTATGTTTATCCAATATTTAATCATTATCAGTTTTGGGTTTATTTTTTAAGTCTCCATATAAACAATCTTAAGTTCGTCGATTTTCTAACATAACGTTTTTTTCTTAAAAACTTACAGTGAAAAGTTAAAATACGTTTTCCTTCAAAATACCTATGGATTTCCGCACCATAGTTAAGTATAGAACCTACTAAGCAATCAAATAGTTTACACTGATCTTGTACTTTTATTTCTAATTGATTAAATACTATAATTTAGTTATGCAATGCAAATAAAGAATGAGCGAGATGTTTTCGTGATCGATACCAGTGACCAGTTTTGAAGAAATATAAACCTAGTTATTTAAAAGATATGACAATGTTTAAGATTTGTCCATTAAACGTAAATGTGTATGTTGTTTGTTTGCCCTGTTCAAATCATATTATTTTTGTTTTATTGGTATAAACTTAATTGCCATGTGTCGCAGTATGCATATAGATCGCTGAGCATTGTCTGTAAAGCTTCTGTTTTGCGTGCGAATAAAACCGTATCATCCGCGAATAGAAGCATGAATAATTTTAAATCGTCTTTATTGAATATTTGGTCGATATTTCCGTTAATATTGTTAATTAAATTATTTACAAAGAGAATAAAAATAGGAGACTAGAACTTGAAACTCACTGTTTTGCACCAATATTCGAGTCGCGGCTTTAACAGCTGTACATATTGGAATGGCTTTTACAAACTTTGAACTCACGTTTCCTTTGCTCAATTTGTGGAACCTGACAGAGCATTCTAATTTATCGAAACATTTTTCAAAATCTATGAAAGCAACATATAATTTCATACTATTTGAAAGCGTTTTAGCAATAATTGAGTTCAATATGAAGATACAATCTATAGTTGATTTCCTTTTTGGAAGCCGTACTGTTTATCTATAATCTTTATGTTTTATTAGCCATTCTGTTAGACGATTAAGTAAAACCTGTCGTCTCACAACTTTTGCGATAATGTTAATTAATGTTATACCTTTGTAATTTTTAACTTCCTAATTTGTATGGGTTTATGGGTTTTGTATAAAACCAAGTATAAAGTGTGACTGTGAAAAAGTGTTTGTATTTGCATGTGTGCACTTTTGTTATTTATGTTTTTGCATGAGCGTTTATCTGTAATAAATGCAAGGCCACAATGCGATTGTGATGTACAAATTGTATATACACATTTGTATAAATGTCTATTTGCGCTACTTTCTTGAAATAAAGATTTTGTCATAATAATAATCATTATTATTAAAGATATCTATTAAAAATAAAAAGTTTGGCCACTATGCTTTTGGTATATTTTGTGTTTGAATTTAGTGATGTTCCATACCACTCGTCCCTGAAAATAATTACCATGAAACATTTTAAGTACTGTATATTATGGTGGCATACTTACGCCACAACATAAGCACTTCATTATCACGTTTTATTGCATATGTTTCTATTTATAGTATCAAATTTGCCTTGATTCTCCTGGATATGGGCCGATAAAACGATAACGTGGCGTACTGTGCTGATAACTCATATCGGCACACTTGTTAGTGTGCCAGAAACTCCATATTGAGGCTATTTCCGATCAACTGTGAAGCAACGCCAGATCGTTAGCACATGAAAACGTTGACGCTATTGACGTAACGGTAAATTGCCTCCGAGAGGACGCTGAATCTCACGGTTTATTGAATTTCGATGGGCTTATTGAGCAGCACAATTTTGAAACTGACACGTATGCTTTTGTTGATAGAATTGAATAATTTATTCATTCAATGGTACATGTATTTATTTTTTTGATATAGAATGAATATTGCAGGAATGTATGTTTTGTATACTTGTCTTATATTTTCCCATTTTCAGAAAAACCGATGTTCAACATATGCAATAAAACGGTAATTATACAGGTCAGGCGTGCCTAAAGGCGATATTGGCACACTTGGTTCAAAATGGCCCTCGGGTCGATATATCACTAAGTGTGTCAATATCGCCTTAAGGCACACCTGCCCCGTATAATAACCTCTATATATAACTAGTTACAGTAGTCGGAACGTAACAGTTGTCAAAATTTGCGTATATCGTGCGTATAACGTGCGTGCAACGTGCGTATAACGTGCGTGCACTCATCGTGTATTTTGTCAATCGTATACCGTGTATCATATCGTATCATTCATCGTGCAACGTGCACCATATACTATACACGATACACGATATACGATTCGCGATGCACGATAATCCATACGGTATACGTACGATTCGATGGTGTATTTCGTAGTTAATCGTTTTACTTAGCGTGCACATCTCCCCCAAAAAGTGCTGATTTCAGTTTATATTATTTGGTGTAGTTGCGAGCGAGAAAGACTTCCGGGACAGGTCGAAGACATTTTCACCTCATATCCGAAATTTAGGTCTATTTTTGCAACGGAAAGGACATCTTTTTTTATCTAAACTGCTGTTGTCAATGCATTCCTTAAAGTGCAGCAGACAAGGTACGCCTGTGTCGAAGCAACATATCGTGGGTATGATGTTAACAAGTGTTTTATTGGCTATATGCAAATAATACGCCGAATCAACTACACTTTTACAAAAATATTTAAAGTCCGAAGCAATCCAAAACGTCCCCAAAACAAAACGTCCCCAGACCAAAACGTCCCCCCATATGACCAAAATGTCCCCTATACTGCCTGATTGGAATAATATATCCGTTAGCTGACATAAAGAGAAAGGTAATTAGGTATTGTCTTTGACTGAATAATTAGTTTGAGTCTCATCAAATGCCTCATTGCCATTCAAAACAGGGTCTGAATATTGTCCAAAATTAATTAAGGCCTCCAGCTGACCCTTTGTGCGTTGTCCTCTACTCCTGCCTACCTGTTTGAACTTGAGGCTGGGGTTCGCCCCTTAGACTGGGGCGCCAGGAATAGATTCTCAAATATTGAGCGAAAGTCAAGGTTTTGGTCAGTGTGATCATAAAGCACGGCTATTTTGTAAGATCCTCCTACAAGTGCCGGAAGAAAACAAAATGATCAAATCTGACATACCGCATCTCGCAAAGTTAGAAACTCAAATGATAGATCAGATATTTTTATTCTGGACATCTACATATATACACAGATGGGTCTAAAAATCCAGGCTCTGGTATATTAGCTTCAGCTGTTGTAATCCATCTAAACATGTATGTTGCCATCATAGGAAGATTGACAAATTATTGTTCCATTTATCAGGAATACTCTATAACCTGTTCCTGCATTTATACCAGAAATGATAACAATAGACACTGCATTGAGCTGTCTTTTACATCATCAACCTAAAAAACTTGCTATATTGTATATATTTTCAGATTCACTATCATCTCTGTTCTCAATGAAATAAAAAAACAGTCATTCTAGACCAGAGTTATTGAATACATTATTATTATTCATAAATTTTATCAATGCCTAAAAACAGGCTTACCAGTTACCATGTTATAGTGCCCAGCTCATGTAGGTTTATGATAATATCTGGTAATGAGAGCAGATGATGCAGACAAAAGGGGCCTGGTTTAGGGGCCATGATCCAGGACATACCATACTCACCCACAGAAATATATGCCGGGATTCGAACCACTATCCTGGATGGATGGTGTAGAGAATTGAAACTTAAAACAAACACATTTTGCCGCAAAACAGTGCGACCTGGCCGTCCTATGGGATACTTGACAAATTACAAAATGGACAAATCAATCACACGTCTTAGGCTGGGCGCAAACTTACTACCAACCAGCTCGGGTTGGTACATACTTTGGGTTGACCAGGTTTGCATCTAGTGCATTGTAAAATGTAACACCCCTCACTGGCTATTTGACTGCATAGCTTTCACCACACAGAGACTAAAATTCAAGCCAGAAATGGATAAGCTTGGACTTGCATGGTTTCACTATTAATAATTATTCTCAGTCTAAGAAAAGCCCTAAGTTAATGTGTATAAAGGTTGTTGGAGAATAACATAGTAGACTGTCAAATGACTGATAAAATTAGTTATCTAATTTACTCCAGTTGCTATCAGACCCCATCCTGTAGGTCACTAGTCAAAATCCTAAACAATTTTTGTATAAATGCAATTTTTTATATTCAGTAAGTACTTAGTATTTTAATTGTAGTAGTAAACATGCTGTTTCACTGGTTAGTGGGTGTTGATTTAAATTGGCAACCCAAAACATAAAAATTCAATCTTGTTATTATTTAGCAAATCATAGTCTGCACATAACAGAAATTAGCAGGGAGTGACGGGTGACATGTTGGTAGGGGTTGCCCAACCACTGTACCTGTTACATGCCTGTTTCAGTTATAAAATACTGTAACTGTAATTTATATCTTATATATAATTTAATACTGTATGGTAGTTTGCACTGTCTGTATGGCACCATATAATATTATAATTAAACAAAATTTCACTGGCTATTATCTGTAATATGTTGGGGACGGAGGGGGTAGGGGGGCGGGTTCAGGATAAATGTAAGCCGGTTTCTACTTACAAACCTACTTGTACTACCTCCAATTGAATGAAACATCAACCCTTTTATCATGATCAGTAAGTAGATCCTTGCAGGTTTGGACTGGCCACTGGCCATACAGATGCTACATCTGATCACATGCATCTTTCTTACCAGTTTAACTATAACAGACTCTTACTCTCTTACTTCAGAAGGAGGCACATAGAAAAAATTGATTTTAATCAAGTTGTATACCTTGAAATAGGTTTTATTAGATTTGTAATATATATCAGTCTTGTGAGAACCCTCACACTTGATTAATAATTGTATTTTAGTATTACAAGTAGTTCTTTTACTGAAGATCCTAATTAAATTAAGTAGTAAGTTCTGCAAAGAGCTCATTATTTAAGTATACAATAGTATAATATCACTAAAAGAGTACCATAATCATGTTGTATAAAATGAATAAAACATTTTAAAAAATAAGATTTCTTTTAAGGCTAAGATGGCAAAATTGTGCTTGTGTGGACTTCCCATAAAGCCAGTGATACCGGCTAACACCTATTTTTTTGTAGTTTTATTTTTGAACACCTCTATATTAATTGTGTGTAGTTTGTAATCTTAATAGCTTAATAAAGAAAATAATATGAAAATCACATCTATTACTAAGTCACAATTTACTCTGGTCTCAGTAGACCGGTTGTATAGTTATGTAGTCATATAGTACTTCTGACACTGATCTCCTCTGGTTAGTTTCATAAATTGAAACCATTTTAGAAATCTTTCAAAGGGCCTTTTTTCCTGTAAGTGTGGCAGAGGTGGTGCTTGAACTCTGTCCGGTTTATTAAATTTGTTCCTCATCTCTGATAGTTTCCTTAAAATGCCTAGCTTACATCAATTTGAACAAATATAGATCTTTTAAGTTCTTTCTACATATCTAAATTCCAAAATAACTAAAACAAAACATGAGTACCATCATTGCTGAGCTCTATTCTGCAGTCTCATAGTTATTGAGGTTTTTGAAACATGTGAGGTTACACCCCCCTTTATAAATATAGAGTGTTGCTTAGCTCTTTCATATTGTTGTCAGTCTTCCATCAAATTATTTGCTAATGCTACATGTGTATTCCAAGAACAATTTTTCCAAATGATCTACTACATGTATAGTATAAAAGTAAAAGGTAAAGTGCTTTTTTATTATAGTGTCACCCCTATTTAAAGGGCCAGCCATTTCTGACTTATGAGAGACTTTTTGAGCTAATGTACCTCCTGAATCCTACCATTTAATGCCAGGCACCAGGCAGGTAGGCAAACGGTAACCATTATTTTACTAGCTGGCGGCTCACCAACCAGCTATATCAGAACGGACCCCTGGTGGGCTTCGAACCTTCGACCTCCCACTCCAAAGGCGGATGCCTAAACCACTAGACCAAGGGAGACGGTATATGTACATGTGTTATCACCTCATAATATCATCAGACTTATGTACATAGGATATGCAAACAAAATCTAAATGCTATTATCTCATAGCCTTTATACTGATGAAACTACTTATGTAAAAATGCCATCAGATAAATTAGATATTGGAATGTACATCATTTTTCTGCCCAGTAATTAACCATCCATTGATGTTCATTGTATCTTCTTCATCATCAGTATATCAAATAAACATATAATTCCATATAAGATTATATGTTTCATGTACATACATGTATATGTTAACACCATATATGGCATTTTGAGACTGTATAATCTAGGCTGTGAGATGTGTCTTCTCCAGGGTTCTAACTGAATCTGCTATCCACCACTGGATGCAGAGTTGTGTCATGCAATTGGACCATTCCATTATTCTACAGAGGGTCCAAAATAATTTTGCAAATGATTTTTAATCTGTTTTTTGGTTCATTTCCTAGAAAGTTTTATAAATTTTATCCCAAAATGGGTGAGAAAATTTATAATACATAACAGTCTGTTTAATTTTACTTTAAATTTATTACTACCCCAATAAAGTATTACTCAAACCACCTCAACAGGGGTTCTGAATCTAAAAGAATGGTAGCAGTGACATAAAGTATATGAAACTGCGTGCCAAGAATTAAACTACATTGAAATAAAGATTAACTTTAATAACCCTCTTCATTCTAGAAAATATCACTGTTTCCTAGAGGTTCATTTTTTCTATGTGTTTTTATATACCCCACCTATAGAATAGGCCCACTAAAACACAATATAAAGTAACATGATATAAAACTTTACATAGAATTAATCACCATAGTCCACAGTACATAAATACCGCATTGCGCTTTAATTATCTTCTCTCCTCTAAGAATAATCTTAGATTTCTAGAGGGACATTTTTCACTTTCGGGCTACCGGAAAAAACCTAAATATTGTTCAAAACTTTTTTCTATTAAAACATTGGTCAAAATTAGGGGCTGTATAATCATCACAACTATAAATACTACAAAATAACATTAAAAACCCCGTTCCAAATGCTTGATTTATTCGAAAACGCCATTTCAAGCTTTCAGTTTCTTCAATGTCAATTTACCCCACCCACTTGACACCCATCAACATATCAATTCAAGGTTCCAGTATAAAATTATTATACTTGAACACGGTCCTAAAAAGTGTCTTTAATGTAGAATTTATTTAACGAAAAGTGTAGATGGCAATTAACATTAATTACGCCCGTTTTCTCGCACATCGGGATCAATTTCCTGCCAAAGTCACTCCGACAGGTGTTCAAATTTGACACATACTGTGATATGAAAACTGTGGATCTTTGACACTTATCGATGCCGTTTTTTATTGTTAAGGTATGAAACTACTAATTGATCTTATTCTTTCGGTCTGATTAAAAGGTTTAAGTCTAGATAAAATGTGAAATCTCAAAGTGATCGTAAAACGTGTATAATCCGTTTATCGTGTAGCGTGTAGCGTGCGCTTCGTACATCGTGTATATCGTGTATCGTTCTGAATCGCTCATCGTGTATTTACCGAACGTGCAACGTGCGTCTAACGTGCGTGTATCGTGCGTACATCGTGCGTGTATCGTGCACTCCGTGTGACAACTGTTACGTTCCGACTACTGTATTATTGCATATGTTAATATGTATCACATATCACATACGCATTGATTTTCATGGATATGGGCCGATAAAACGACCACTTGACATACTGTGCCTATAACTCATATTGGCACACGTGCTAGTGTGCCAGAAACTCCATATTGAGGCTATTTCCGGTCAACTGTGCAGCAACGCCAAATCGTCAGCACGTGAAAACTTTGACGCAATTGACAACGTAGACGTAACGTAACAAGAGCTGTTTGTAAAAAAAGTATGCCCCCCTTGATGTAAAAGTCAGTGTAAAATTCGTGAAAACGGCATCTGTAGAAATTGTAGAATAAAAAAAGAATTAAAAAGAAAATAAAGCATCAAAAAAAAAATTTTTACGAAGTGACCTTGACCTCATAAAAATTGTTTTTTGCTAAAAGAACAATTAAAAACTAAAAAAAAAACGAAATTGATAAAAAAAGTATTTTTAGTAACTAACCTTGACCTTTACCCCTAAAAAAATATTTGTTTGCTGAAAACAAATTAAAAACTATAAAAAGAAATGAAAAAAAAATCAATTTTTAGTAGTGATCTTGACCTAATGATTGTTTTTTGCGTAAAACAATTATAATAAAAAAAATCGAAAAAATATATATTTTTAGTAACAGTGGCCTTGGCCTTGACCCCTAAAACTTTTTTTGCTGAAAACAATTTAAAAATTAAGAAAAATGAAAAAAAAAAAAATTTTAGTAGTGACTTTGACCTATTTTTTTTTTGCGTAAAACAATATTATAATATAAGCCTTTTATAAAAAAAATCGAAAAAAAATCTATATTTAGTAACAGCGACCTTGCCACTCCCCCACTTGAAAAAAAAAAATTGCTTAAAACAATATTAAAAAATTAAAAGAAAAAATATTTAAATATCTTCCTCTTCATGCAAGGAACCTACACACCAAGTTTCATTGAAATTGGTCACTCCTAACTCATGGTATTAAGCGGAAACCAGTTTTCTATTTTAGTAACAGTGACCTTGACCTTGATCCTAGTGACCCCAAATGCAACACAAGCTCTCTCTCGCCGCAAACTACCTACAAACCAAATTTCATTGCAATTGGTCACTCCTAACTTAAGTTATTGAGCGGAAACAATTCTACAATTCCGGGTCACTGTGACCTTGACCTTTGACCTTCTAACCACATCAAGTTTTAAGATGTTAGGCCCAAGCGTTCTCGAGTTATCGTTCGGAAACTGTTTTACAATTACGAATGACCGTGACCTTGAAGTTTGACCTACTGACCTCAAAATCAATAGGGGTCATCTGCTGGTCATGACAAACCTCCAAATTTTGAAGATGCTAGGTCCAAACATTTTCAAGTTATCATCCAGAAACCATTTTACTATTCCGGGTCACTGTGACCTTGACGACCTTTGACATACTGACCTCTTGAGTTATCATCCGAAAACCAGTTGGTGGACGGACGGACGGACGGACGGACATCCCTGCGTAGGTGGTATTAGGTGGTATTTCCATTGTTATCGCACAATAGAGTGACCACTTAAGTAACAAAAGAATGACCACTTAAGGGACAAAAGACGGAATGAAGATAATATATTTCTATTGTCTTAGACCACACCCCCTACCACCTAAGATACCCAACATGCGTGCGGACCGACGGACGGACGGACCGACCGACCGACCGACCGACATCTGAAAATACTTCGAAGGGGGCATAATAATAGTTTCTGTCATGAGCACGCGGTTCTGATATGAGGGTAACTGTTTTGGCGGGAACGAGGCTCTGTGTGTCGAACTAAATAACTTCAAAAGTATAAATAATAGAATATTTCAAGTATTATTACTTAACATAACAGTTAAAGCTTATAGTACACTCCAGTCATTAGTTTTGAAATATGTTGCAGGACCGTAAACCATTCAATACTCTTTGTAAAGTTGTTGTTAATGGGTGAATAGCGATTTATTACAAAAGGCCTCTATATTGATCTATATATCATTTGTTCTAAATTGAGGGATTGTTCATCAAAATAATCGTATTTATTTATCATTTTACGTTCATTGAACACATCATTTCTGTTTTAATAATATAATCTGCTAGGTTTAGGAAGTATCCCTTTAAGTGTTTGTCAAAAGACCACTCCAGATTTGCAAACGTGCATAAGCTATAATACGCTTTTTACTTGATTCAGCAATGCTGCGATGTACTCTAAAATAGACTGTTAAAAGATTTAGAGGATTTTATTCAATATTAGCTTCAGTTTCATCGAAATTTTAATTCGTTGATAAGATTTTACGCAATTCTTTTCTAAATTTCCTTAACGATCAGGTTTCAGGTATATACATTTAAATATGAATGTGAGTAGGAGGGAAAAAACAAGAGCCTTCTTCACAAGACACGGCTGTGAAGTTAGGACAAAACGTTATTTTATTTTAATATGAGGATAAACATAATATTTGTCCATAGTATAAAGGAAATATCATATTGCATAATTTTGACTCAGATAGGATTGTGCTGAAACTGAATAAATTTAGTTTCAGTGTGGAGGTGTAAATGTTCTATTCATCACCCGAGTTTTATGATAATAAATAATATGAATATGTCGCCTTCACTTCAACAATACTTTTAAAATACTTGCTTGAAATTGTGACTGTAAGATGAAAAGTATCTGCCACTTGGAGGGCATTTTCTGCAATATATAGCCTAAGTTAACAAACTGGGCAACTTGCTCGGTCATTTCTAGCAGGTCTTTGATGCCGAAAAGGTAAATTGTACCATCATCATTACTGTAGCGAGAAGGAATCCGTGCATGGTCAAGATCAAGTAGGTCAACATTATGTTCATATACATTGTAATAGCTTTTACTCATACTTGATCAAGTATCTACTAAGTAAGTGACTCAATCAGTTGATCGCGATCTCTATCTTTTATCACGTACTTCACATGACACCTCCACGTATTCAACACAGTATTAAAATCAACTTTGTGTAGGTAAACATACATTAGTACCTAAGCTCAATTTTGCAACAATTGGTGAATTTTAGCCGTTTCATGATTTTGCAAATTCACGATTGCAGACGCATGATAGCTATCACTACTATTTACTTCGGCTAAATCAACATAATGTCTGTTTCATATAGAATTTTCAAATTAACTTTCCTTTAAATGATTACATCAGATTTTAATCTATAAAGAGTGAAGGGCTGAATGTTTTCCTTTGAAAATTAAGAAGGGGCTAAAGTGTAAATGAAATCTTTCATTCTTCTATTATGCCCTATCAAGGTGTAACATGTTTTCAATTTAAGTTTTAGAGTAGAGTGTATGTGTGGACATTATATAATCAAAGCACTGAAAGTACTGGTGGGACGGTTTTGATGCCATGTGTACATAAGCAAGCAATACTGAAATGTTCATCTCCAAGCGATATACTGAAATGGACACAGACGGTACATACACACTAAATGAGTATGCTAACTCATAACTAGATGCACACATGCAACATGTCGAGCCACCAGCTGCCAAAAGGGCTAACTCTTACCAGGTAGAGATAGGTAAAAATAAACCTAATTATTGGATGTAACCACAGATGCTTGTGGTATGGACTCGCGACCCAATCTATTATTGTCCCATGTTGTACGGAACGTATATAAACTACAATCGCATATTTAAGGCATATGTGTAAGTAAGGAATAACTAACCAATGCAAAAGAGTTTTCCGAATAAAATCCCGCTCAAAACTGCATCGAATACGGTTGAATTACGAGAATTTCAAGGAAAAACACTTCTGTCACTTCTGCACAAATCAGATTTAGTATATACATGAAGTTATAAAAATAGGTTTCCCGCATCGCAGTATATGAAATAGCGTGCGCGGGGTACCATTACGTTTACAGCGGGGATTTTGTCTTGTGTGAATGCTATAGCGGTAATTTTTAAAGCAGATTTATAAAAATAAACGACTGGTTCCATTTTTATTTGATTGATAAAGACCATAGCCGGGTGCCTAAAGTTTTCGAATCGTTACTATTTTTAGAAATGACATAAATAGTATACCTGAGATTTGATATAGGAAATCGATTTGTTTCAAATCTTGTATTTACATACATTGTCACCATAAACATGTGATCAGCAGGTAAGTAGAAGAAGGAATTGCATCTGTAATTGGTTAGCTTACACGCAGTTGTAGGATGTATTTAAAGATACTGCAGTGAGCAGGTGCGATGGTCAGGCCTAAGGGGGTGAGGTCCAGACCCCAAAAATCTGTGGATGTAACATGCATATTGTACCACAGAAAAGTGTTCTCAATTTTCTCTATGGCTAGTAATAAAAAATGTTACAATATAAGCTATTTATAGTAACAACAAAGGGAAGTTATTCTAAAAACAAGGGTAGCTCATGGTGGTGAACATTTGTGTCAAGTTACCTTCATGCATGAAGAAGAAATCCTCCGGACAAAGATATTCTTGAATTTGACATTTTGACCTCTAAGTGTGACATTGACCTTAGAACTAGGGACCTGGTTCTTGCGCATGACACTCCGTCTCGTGGTGGTGAACACTTGTGCCAAGTAACATCAAAATCCCTCCATGCATGAAGAAAAAATGCTGCGGACAAAGTCATTCTTGAATTATTCTCGAATCTGACCTTTGGCCTCTAAATCTGACTTTGACCTTGGAACTAGGGACCTGGTTCTTGCGCATGATACTCTGTCTAATGGTTGTGAACATTTGTACCAGGTTACATCAAAATCCCTCCATGCATGAAGAAGATATGCTCCGGACAAAGTCGTTCTTGAATTTGATCTTTAACCTTTAAGTATGACCTTGAACTTAGAGATAGGGACCTGGGGCTATATTCCAGTAGCATTTCAAGTCAAATCTTAAGATTTTCCTTAAATTTAACAATTTCCTAAAGAAGATAATTTAAAAAGGTAAATGTGTAATACAGCATCTTGAACATCTATTAAATCTCCGATAACCATTTTCTATAATAATGATGAAATTACAAACAATCATTGACTTTTGAGAGAATTAAAATAATTGAAAAATTTGGGCTTAAGTTAGAATACGTAAGAAATCACTTAAGATGCTACTGGAATACGACCCCTAGTTCTTGCGCATGACACTCCGTCTCATGATGGTGAACATTTGTTATTTAAGATTGCCTTGATCAATGGATAAGTTTACAGCCCGGACGAGCTGAACTCGGACGGATGGACGGACGGACGCGCGCACGCGCGCACGCACGCACGAGCTGACACACGCACGCACGAGCTGACACACGCGCGCACGCACGCCGAACAGCCATTTGGACAACTATATCGAGCTTTCGCAAGCGGCTCGACAAAAACTAAGCTCTTAAAATACTTTGAATAGAAATTTACCTGTGCTGATGTAAATTTCAAATCTGAAGTGGTCAATGCATACTAAAGATGATTTCATTTCGGATAATGAAACATGTTACATGTGTTAATATTAGCTCAATTCGGAAGATAGTCTTTAGAAAAAGAACCATTTATCTTTTACGACTAAGATATGCACATATCTCCCGCACTTAGTTTTAGGAAAAACAGCTTGTACGCATATTTCCAAAGATTCTCAGCTTCTAAAAGCAAAATTAAAGTCTGCTACAGCAGTCTAAAGGCAGAATGAATAATGTATATGCATCTAATCATGAGGGAGAGAAATATAAATATTAATTATTTTACAAACTATTCGAAATATTTCTTTCAGCGGAGTTGCCAGTATTTTTAGGAACGTAGTTACGCCAACACCCGTATATATATATATATATATATATATATATATATATATATATATATATATATATATGGTTCTGTTATATTCTGATCTGTTCTGTTCCCTCTGGAGCGGCAAAAATACTCCATTCTGTACAGTATATAATAATTCTTATTTTTGGCCTGGGGCTGTTAGGTCATAGTTAGCATACCACATTTCAAAAATCGTAGACAATTTAACTGTGATACATGCTAATAACAACTGAAAAATTACGCTACGAGAAAGTAGTGCAAGATAGACCACATCAAGCTGTTGTTTGAATGTAGCATACGACAAAACATGTTACATATAAAACAGTATAGACCTCTTCAAACGATTGTAGAAAAGTCCATAGCTTACGGGCTCGATTACACAGTTTATTTCACGAACTCTTGTTTAAGAAATTAATGTGCTGATAATGTCGACATGCGCTGATTACGGAAAAGTACGGATATTTAAGTAACGTTATTAAAGGGACATACCCTATAACTGATGCCAAACTAAATAACCTCCAAAACATAAATTATAGAGTATTTGGAAGTATCATAAATTAACCTAAAGTTTCAGCTATGCATTCCCAGTCATTATCGATAAAATCAGCGGTTTAAAATATACTGCAGTACCGTAAACCATTCAATAATCTTTGTAGAGATGTCGTTGTACAATAAATGGGTGGATGCGATTTATTACAGAAAGCCTCTATATTGATTAATTGTGGTGAAATTATGCATTTTTCGCCATAGGTTCTTCTTTGAAATTGTATTTATTTATCAATTTAGGTTTATTGATCACATAATCTATGTTTCGAGAATATAATCTGCTAGATGTAGGGAGTGCCCCTTTAAGATTTAATGCATATTTTATGTGTTGCAAACCGGATCCAGGCATAGTTTTTGCAGTATATTACTGATGTATACAATGAACGAGACCCTAACAACGTGATGAATAGACACTTTATATCAAGATTAACAAATTACGCATCAATTGATATTTATAGCGAACAAGAAAAACATTATATTATTATTAACGTCAAATATCAAACTATGACCGACAAAGAATGCACTTGCAGGGCTGGCACTTTCCCATTTTTTCTACGAGCTGATTTTCTGCGCAGTGCTGTCTATTTAGCATGCAAAGCGAGCCTGCAGCCAATACAATTTTCTTTGAGCAAATATACCTTTTTTAAAACCAATTTTGGCATTTGTTAATGCCAGAGCTAGCCCTGCACTTGGATACAGGGGATCGGCCCGTTAAGGGCAGATTTTAGCCTGTTCTGAAATCTCATTAAAATTCATAACTTCGGATACTGTTGTATAAGTTACGTACCATGGCGTTTAGACCATAAGCACTGCAAATCAGTTTGAAATTTGGTACATGCGAAAATCGTGCCTATCTACGTTGCGTGATAACGTTTAAATTCATATGACGTCACGTGACGTCATTTAACAACGTCATTTGGCGACAGCGTACCGGAAGCATACAGTCATGTGGTTATTGTTATGTTATTTTGTCATTTGTGGACCGACTCTTATTTCTTATGTTTGCTATAATAGTAATAAAATATTTTACCAATCGGTGTGCAAACTATTACATTTTATCAAAAAAATGTAAATTACATTTCCGTCGAAAAACGTCAGACACGTCACTTTTTTGCTAATAAATTTTAACCAAAAAAAAAAAAAAAAACTAGACAGTGAAAATTTTTTAAATTCTGACAATTTACTATTTTTGATATCTGAAACTGAATAACTGAGTAAAAATGCGCTCTTGTATAATGTCACTATAATGTGAAAAAGTGATGACGCTTCTAGGAATGGGTAAGTGAAGTGATCGCTCAGGTTCACGGAGCTACTGGGACTCATTTTTCATACGTAACTTCTGAAAGCTCAAATATGTTAAAGGATGGAACAAGCAAGTTCTCAATAATTATTTTATTACTTATTTATTTATGGCAAAATACTCTACAGCTTACTAATTTCTTAAGTGTTGTCTCGCAGAAGCTGCTTTAAACGGTTTTCAAAACTTCTCGAAAATACAAGTCTTAAATGCTGCGAGTAAAATCATATCCTGACAACTCAGCAGAAGGCCCTTAACTAGCACCGAATGATTATAACCAATCGACCCCCAAAACCTTTTACTAACACCGAATGATTATAACCAATCGACATACAATTAAGAAATCTCCTTTTCAAAGGGCCATGTGTAATATCAAAGGCAGATATGATGTTCCCCATGCTTGATACACGCACTTGCAAACATACGTGCATCAAACCTGGCATTTTGAGCAAGTAAAAGTACATTTCCAAATTTGTTTAGCAAG
This sequence comes from Saxidomus purpurata, assembly GCA_022818135.1. Taxonomy (NCBI): domain Eukaryota; kingdom Metazoa; phylum Mollusca; class Bivalvia; order Venerida; family Veneridae; genus Saxidomus; species Saxidomus purpurata. The sequence goes on along the minus strand of JAFMSR010000297.1, from coordinate 23,838 downwards.
TCAACAAAAATCTGAAATGCACAACCCAATGATCCCAGCTATTTGCAACTATTTGGATAATGTCGCAGTCAGAGTTAAACATCTTAGAAAACGTTTACATAATACATTTGTACTTTCTTCTTGAATATGTCAAACCACTCATTAGTTTTATATTATGATAAAGAATTCAATGATAAAACATATCAGTGTCAGAAATCCTTGAAACGCCCGCTTCAAATAAAAGAAGTAGCGTGTTCAAACCACGTCGTACCAAAGACGTGTTACTAGATAGTGATGGCCGGTACATTAATCAAAGAATAAAATGTGACAGGTAGTGCCAAATTTCTTTCATATCATATTAATCATTTAACTTTTGTAAATGTAGCGTGCAATTAAAATTGTGTGTTATTTCGTCAGATGAGTATCCTGTTTTCTTTTCAAACGCATTCAAAACGAATTTAAACTATGATAAATGAAGTTTTATTGTAGTACAATGGTGCACTGACTTGTTATCAGATACGAAAATCAGAATTGTAATTATGTTGGCATACAGACTGCAGGATACTTTGTGCTCAAATATGACCGTTTAAATAATGATGAATGGTACATTAAGCAAATAATATATTACATTTAATACCGCATCATACTTCAAGATATTAAAGGGACATACCCTATAACTGATGTCAACTAAATAACCTACAAAACATTAATAATAGAATATTTGGAAGTATTAAAACTTAACCAAAAATTTTAGCTATGCATTCCAAGTCATTATAAAAAAATTCAGCGGTATAAAATCGCTGCAGTACCGTAATCCATTCAATAATCTATGTAGAGTTGTTGTTGTACAATTAATGGGTGGATGCAATTTATGACAGAAAGCCTCTATATTGATAAATTGTGGTAAATTAAGCATTTTTCGCCATAGGTTCGTCTTTGAAATTGCATTTATTTATCATTTTACGTTCATTGAACACACAATCTACGTTTCGAGAATATAATCTGCTAGATGTAGGGAGTGCCTCTTTAACACCTACACAAGTTAGCCGTCCCGGATTCTGTATTGGATACTTTACACGAACATGCAATAATTAGGTATTGCTTGATACACGAGTCTTATGACATTTTCCTCATTACTTCTGCAAGAAAGCTATATTTCCGTACTGCTGACTGGGCAACCCTCTGTATGCAGCCGTAACTTGATACCTCTAAACTACCTGTCAGTTAAACTGGAGGTTGGTAAAAGCAACACAAGAGTGAATGAATCACAATAGCATGCAGACGATTTTAGCTCTTGAGCAGACCAGGGGCTGCTTTACGCTTCTTATATTTTGTATTTTTGCAATCAGATGAAAATTTATCCACCTCCTGAATCATTTCTTTTCACTTTCCTTTTATTCCATACTTTTCACAATTCTCCCTTTTTTTGAAAATTTTGATATTAATATTACATTTCACACCTAACTTACAGAGTCAAATTTGCACAAGGCCTGATTTTGTGTAATTTCGTACAATATAAATACATTGGTGTGGTAAAATGCAGTGGTTTAGTAGGAGGATTATTTATTTAAATCACATAAACATTTATTTTAAAATTTATACCAACACTGTGTAATTTTTTTTTATGTTTCTGAATACCAACATGCATGACTAAGAAATGGAAGAATACCTGAAACAGGAAATAGTGTCATACAACAAAAAGATAATATAGAAAATACAGAACTATACTATAGACAGAAGGCGCTCGGACGAATTTGGAAAGAACAAAACAGATTGAACTGCAAGGGAATATATTTCCTGTTGTATACTTTTGCAAGTTAGACATTTATACCAAAATTAATCAAAGACCTTAAAGAGCTGGAGAATCGATTGTCTCTGAACAACACAGTCTGCACACATACATGTGTAAATATCAGGACATAACAGATTGTACACATACATGTGTAAATATCATGACAACCCTTGCACGAGTATATAAACTGGAGACACGACTGTCCACAAATTTTGACCTTTAACCATTTGTGTAAAGTTCACTTTTAAGATAGGAACCCATGTGCTTACATTTTGCATTCAATGATTATGTTCATCTACCCTATGAAGTACTAAGCTGTGAATGTTAACTGAGAAATGGATTTTGACAAAACTGAACTGAAAATTTATAGTTTGAACAACTTAATGTCATTCAAAAGTTATGGGATATGCCCATAGGGCTGATTGTTTTGTGCTAATTGATTGATTCGGATTTAACGTCGCACTCAACAGCTAAGGTCACATTGCAACGTCCAGGGCACGAACCTACAGCGATGAAGGACAAGTAAACATCAGTAAGTGACCTTAACCACTCGGCCACAGATGTCATTGTATGATGTCAAGCAAGTTTCAAGGTTTTAATGGTTACCGAGAAAGTGAATTCTAAGAAAGCTTAACCAGATTCAAGACGACAGTGCCGACTGACGTCAAGAAGGTTATGACAATGGCTCTTCTGTTTTTCAAAGAAAGCTAAAAATTGATAAATCAATCTTTTGATATAAATTGATTCAGTATATACCTATTGCAGAACAAGTACTTGCAGCTTAAATTAACTATCCCCGTGAGTGTTTCCAAAATACTGCGAATTGCAAAATACTGTTTTAAATTTTCTAAAACAACAACTGAATGTTTCAATAGCAAGCTATTATCTTTTATATTTAACATATACTAGACTCTAGTAGTATTTCGTAACAAGTAATAATAATGATGATGATGATTATGATGATGATGATAATTATGATACTATATAATTAATGTATGTATGAATGTACCCGCCAAAATTCAGTGTACCAAAATAATCATGGTAAATTTTGGAAGTTTTAGTTACAATACAATAAATTCTAATTGTATTTATATCGAGTTAATATCTGTTCTTAGTAAATGACAGCATGATCCAGAGAAATAAATTTGATTTTCCCTTTAGATTATTGCATTTCTGTCTACATTTAAAAATCGTATTTAAGACATGTAGATCTATGTGATTTCTTACAGTTATTCGTACCAGGGTACGAACCGACTTCGGCAAATGCGGACATTTTCGTACCATTTTCGAGCCACGCAGTTACATAAAATACAACAATTACAACATGTTTAATGCATAAAAATATGTTGTCCTAATTCTAAAAGACATCTACAAGTGCCTCTGTAATGTTAATTTGCTGATAAGTTTCAGTTTTATACCTAAACGCATAAAGGCGTACTTTCGACTAGTTTTTCGGCATATCTTTAAAGACACTAAATGACAGTTAGTCAGGCCGAGCAATTTTGATGATAGAGGCGTTGGCAAGGAACAAAAAATCGTTGTATTTTATGTTGAATTCCGAGTTTTGTAATTTAAAATTCAAGAGTACCTAGTGGTTCGATAACATATTACGATATTCCGATAGTTTATGTTCACGAACACAATATCAGATAAAAAACATAACATTATTCGGCATGACTAGTTGCCTTCTAGTGTCTCCGGTCTAACTATCAAAACCGCGTAGGAAAATAGTTCTATACAGAACAGATTCCTCGTTGATTTTTAGTTAAACATTAGAAGAAAAACAACAACATATTATTATGCTATTCTGAAATGTTTTGATATTATTTAGATATATTACTATATAAATTTTAAAACAGAAGACAGTTAAATTCGAAACAACTGAATATATGGAACTACTTGTTTGTATGTAAAGCGTTTGGCCGCAAGGACTATCCTACTGCTACTATTTTCAAATACACTTAGACTAGTTTTTCTTCGACCCCTCGTTATACCCTGTTAACATTGGACCGATTGAAAATTCAATCGATCCAAAAAGTTGAATACTGACTACTCGAAAAACATCTAGCAACTTAAATAGATTTCTGTACAAAAACATAAATTTATGTTACAGTATCTGCTGATTTTTAAATTACTTAGGTATTGAATAACTTAGTGATTCATTTTAATGAAGGATTTCTCAGTTTATGGAAATAAACTTTCATCAGGGTAAGTAAACTGTTTCTGTTCTGTAATGCATGTGGGTAACTGGACTATATAAACCACTAAATGACGTTGGGGTAGGTTTTCAATGATTTCAAAGATATTTCAGGTCAGAGACCCTTTTTGAAAAATGTTGACAAAATTTCAGAATTGTTTCCTTTGAAATTTATTACAAAGGTAAACTGTGCCATTTCAAAACAGTTCATCCAAAATTCTTTATTTCATAGATCTATCACTTCTAAAAGTGACTTTGAGAAAAAAATAAACCTGTCAAGCAGACGATCTCAGATTTGAATTTCCCGGGAGGTGTGGCTAATTGCTGATAAACTATGTGTTTGTAAACAAAACCACGTGATGTTTATACACTCCGAAGGTATAGTGGCATGCATAGTTTACTAACCTTGAAAGCGTGTATCCCTTTTCTTCACACTATATAAGCAGCGTCTTTGCTGTTTATGTAACAAATGTCGAAAGCTCTTTGCAGACGACAACTTTTTGCATCCGACACTTGAAATTTAAGAAAAATGCGGAAAGTATTTTTGCTTGTGATTCTGACATTTTTCTGTGCTAGTTCAGTAGAAGCAGTAATCACTGCAGCCGCAATTTCGGCTGCATCAGCTGCCATAAGTGCAGGTACAAGTCTCGTTGGAACATCGATCAGTGCGCTAACGAATTTAAACTACTGGGTAGTTTGCGGCATCGAAGTTGAGAACTGGACTAAGTTTACACTTTCGGGTCCAAGCGTGCAAATAAAAGGGGGAGCGCTCGAAATTCCTCCACATACTATTCTGCCAGGAAAGAAGGAGGCAATGGTCGCGCGGAAGACTGCCCACACTGCTACTGGTAACTACATCTTACATATTTAGTGTTTCGCTAAAGGGAAATTAAATTTTATATCAATTTTGCTTTTACGACACGTTCCCATTTGGCAATCGGTAAGGTTTACGATGCAAAAAATTACAATACATTTATTTTATTATGCAGATTTTTTCTGTTTTGACACATTATTGAATACCATTATTCACTACAAAAATATTATGCAGTATGTCAGCATTTACATTTAGAAAAGGTTATAATTCCCAATTAAAGATTGAGAATTAGGAGGCCCGCCAGATATCTTATTATAATTGCTACTTGTAGACGGACATCAATAAGATTAAATTAACACTGTATTCTAGTCATTTGCTAATGACGTACTGGTACTTTCAACCTGGAGTATAATTTTATATAACAGGATAAATATAAACATAACTATTTGATAAAGATGACATTTTTAATGCATATTGAATGAATATCTAGAATATAAATCGGTTATAACTTCTAACCAATATATTATACACTACAAAGATATGTTTGGGACTCCTGTGAAACTATGCATGAGAAATAGAAGAATTTTTTTTATTAAATTATGTTTTTCGAAGGTTTTCTATCAATATACCGGTGGATTATATCCCGATAAACTCACTCTTCACTCAGTGAAATTATCTTTTACCCGATGTATATACTCTGTTTCTCTCGTTTGTTTAACAGTAGTTCGTTTCCGTTTTCAGGAAGTTATGGCACAGTGTCCTGGCGTATTGATTGCGACAAGCGATACCCACCCCGTCGTGCTGTGGTCATGTGGTCTGCGCCTTTTAATTTCGACTATTACGACAACTGGCTCGGTCTAGGTTTCACAAAACCCAAGTATACACACCATCCAACTGGCAGCGCATGGTTCGACCGGATGTACTATGGCGAAGGAGGTAATGGTCTAGACTTCCGGCGACAGGATTATCGACGGGATATAACGCAGCTGTTATTTGAGGATGACAAGTTCCAAATACTTGGAACAATGAGCTCGAGTCATAACGCAAAAGTGAGGATAATAGTGCGTCCACAGTCCGACAGCGACCTGGCTAGCTCCGTCAAGGCATTGATGCAAAAGAGAAAATTAATAAAGGCTGATTAAATTCACGACAGTTAGAAACCCGAACCCGAACAAGATGCGTACGTTTATATCTTACCGAGGAACAATATTTCAGATAATAACATTTCACGGCAAATTCGCATTAATTATTATTAACAAAAAGACAATTGTTCTAAAGAAACTGATGAAATTTGATTGAAGAATAAATATCGTTTTGTTGTATTTTCTAAGGTTCACTCAATTGCTTACCAGTGTAAATACGACGCTAAGACAAAAACTGCGCGATCATTTACTGTAAATTTAGTAACATTCATGATGTTTTAATTTTCGCTATTATTAGTAAATTTCCTATTTTGCTAATCATAGAAAAAAAATTGCGTAACAATCATTTCACATTATAATTATTAGTTTTTTTTTATTTTTAGAGAATTCTTCTTTGGAGATTAATGTTAAATTTATTTTGTAATGCATTATTGCATCATTTTCCATACATTAAATTTGATGGAATAATACGACATTTCTCTACCTGTTTTCTGTCGTCTGTTTGTTTACACTTTGTTTCGTAATGTCAAGGTCGAAATAGACTGGTTCTACAATTCATTGTTCATAACAGGGGAAATTAATCCGGGACAACTCTTACGTGATGCTGAGGCCCATACAAGTGTTACACATGTTAAAATGTTGTTGTTCAATGTCACAGTAATATAGAATTTTCAAATTATCTGCCATATAAAACCCTTCTTGTCAGTCGTAGTATAATAAACACTTGTTTTGCACTTATCAGATTTTTTGCTGTTGTTTGCTTCTGCTGTAGCTTTACAGCAGTCCATCTCCCATGATAAGGACAGCTGACATGTTTACAAGCCTTCACTGTGAAAGGGATTGTTATAATTTTCAATTATGAAAGAAAAATTTTATATGCATGAAATTGACAGAAAACGTTAGTAATATCAGAGAAAACAACATAATTACGAAACTATACTGTTTTACTTGTTTAAACGACTTCCAGGGCATTACATTAAAAGTTTTCCAAATACCACGGACTGAGGTATACCAGTCTTCACAGAAGGTCATTTCCAGTGCAATATTTAAAATGGCTGTCTCTACGACAAATCTGCAGCTAAATTCGTTTCCGTTGATTTGGATTAAAAGAGATAAGTTGAATTGTTAAGTAAGTGTTTATAGAGAAAACTGTTTTTCAGTTGATATTTGTTTCATGGTTTGCTGATGATTTCTTAATACCATGAAAACTGGTGACTCGAGGGTATAAATTGTTCAATTAATTTTATTACATTTAATCATATATATTTTATGTATTTGAATCAAGTTTCACAACATAAACCATACGCGGTGCCACCAACTTGTAATACAATGACAGTCACACTTTCACATTTTTCTTTTTTTCGCGCGATTAAAAGTCTTTTGATGTTTTTTTATCCGAGAGTAATTAATTCTCTTAAAAAGAAGTTCATATCTATTATCTAAATCAGCCGCGTAGCCAGGCATACTCCCATACTCATGGGAGTACTTCGAATTTCAAAAATGAAAAATTTAAATGGCCTTCAAATGATGTTAAACTCGTGCCTAAGGGGGTACATGTCCACTCGAGTACACTAACAGTATCGGTTCATTTTTATTCACAAATTGTAAATTTGTGTTTCATAAATGCAATAAAACAAGTTTTAAACGTCCTAATTATTTATATTATATTTGGCTAAAAAAAAAGTCGGTGGGGGAGCTTTGCCCCCCGCCACACCCCCTTACAGAAAACTGGGAGTACTTCGATTGTCCCTTGCTACGCCCCTGATAAAATGTGAATCATTGAAATAACGAAATTTTCATTATGCATATACAAATTCGATGTCATTGATTTCATATTCCTGTTCGCCGTAAAAAAAAAAACATCACGATAGACAGAATGTGTGCGTCATCTTTGAAATGATGATGAATTTCTCAACTTATAAGGTGGATGGCACTATCGTTTAATTAGTCACAGTACTGTTTCCCGTGCGCCTGACGCCAACGTTACACGTGCGTAAAATTTACAGGACAGAGATAAATGCACTACAGCATTTTCACATGCGTAGAAGCTAGAACAAAACACGTAAGTGTCGGGGATTATTGTGAAATATGTAGTAAAAACTTTAAAAAATCTTCTATGAAACCACAAGGCCTATAAGCTTAGGCAATTAGCATGTGGCAATGCCTAGGGCTATCTACTGAGCTTGTTCAAATTATGATAACCGAGTCAAAATTGACCCCGCCAGGGGGTCACTTGTTTATACAGAGGCTTATATAAGTTTTTATTAATCTTCTCTGAAACCACAAGGCCTAGAGCTTAGATATTTAGCATGTGGCATTGTCTAGTGAACGTCTACCGAGATTGTTCAAATCATGACCCTGGTCAAAATTGACCCAACTCGGGGGTGCCTTGGTTCTACATAAGTTTATATAGGAAAAACTTTAAAAATCTTTATCTCTGAAACCAAGAATGTTCAAATCATTACCCCCAGGTCAAAATTGACCCTTTCTGCTAGTGATGACCTAGTATTAGCCAATGAGAGCCATGTGAGCGGTATAAGGCCATCTTGGCCCTCTTGTTTGTTCGTCTCATCTAATATGGCACTTGTCAAGACACGAAGTGAATAAAGTTAAACTGTTACAAGATTAAATGACTACCCGTGACATGATGGAGTAAATGTAAATAATTATAAGAATCGTTGACAGAAGTATACTTTAGTCTATTCAAATTGTTATTCAGTGTGTTAAAGTATTAGGTAAGCTCATGAGAAGTGAATAAAAAGTAAGATAAGATATTACATGTACTCGTATTTACTAGTATTTAGAGCGGACAAAACTGCTTTTGATTCAATTTTCGAGTTTCGAGTTGCCTTTTTCCTGAAACAATAATTCGTCACAGCCTTTTCGTTATAAAAAATCAAATTGAAATTTTATCATAATGCACAAATAAAATTTAATGTCGTGATAAATTTTAAACTTTCGTCAATTTAAAATTTAGCCAGGTTTCTTTCACATTAGTGTATGGCGGCTCCTTCATATTAAATACAGTAATTTAATCCTGATAATTGGTTGAGGTTTTTTCTGCATGCAGATTCAAATCTAAAACCATCCCAACCTTTTGAATCACTCATTGTGCAGACTGCATATTAAATTACAATTTAATGTATGCAAAACCGACTACAAGCACAGATGTTCATAAAGCATACATTTATTGTTGGCAATTGTCAAAATGTGTACAAATAGCAAAGAAAAAAAATCACATGTGTGACAGGTGAGATCTACCCGTACGAACGGACTATGAAAACATTTTTATGTATAAAATAAGCGTCACAATTTGAAAGTGACATACGCATGTGTGTTTGTGTGAAATTATACTAGTCTATGATTTTAAATGTAAGATCATTTTCCGTGAAATGTGTCAAAGTTATGCACAAATTCTATTTTGTCACAGGTGTTACATCTGCCTGTTTACGTTGAGTTAAAACAAGTGTCAAAATAAGTCAATTTACTACAATACAGATCTTTTTACAATTTACACCATAATCCAGAGAAATGTTTTTGTTATTTGTCTGACCAAAGCAAAAACGATTAATTAAACTTGTCTTGATTTATAAGGATTAAACCGATATTTCCCTTCTTCGTTTAATGTTTAAAAACCGCGTCTAATCGATTATCGGAAAAAAATGAAAGTTCCATATCGATTGTCATTTTTTTTCCGCAGATTCTTTAACCATGTTTTCTTTATCATTCGTCGAATATTTACAGGGGTGTAGCTGCTATAAGGCACAGCAGGCCCGCGTCTACAAATTGTTTAGATAATGAAAAAAAAATCGTGAAATCGAGACCCAGTATTTATTGTAAGTCTCCGTTTCTCTAGAAATAAATCTACGTGAAATGAATTTAAATTGCGGCATTGAGCCCAATCCCTGCTTTAACTCATTCAATAATGTTACTCTTAATTGTGCACAGTTGACAACTTGGTCTTCTTTGTACACAGTGTTCATCACAGCAGTGACCCAATCTTAGTCATATAGTCATAGTCTTTTGCCAAGCAGCCCATGATCTTCCCTTTTCAGGTATGGTCTCGACCGAAGTGCTGGTCTCTGTAAAATTGGTTTGCCTGCGAAGTGGAAATTGTGAGACTATGACAGTTACAAAATATCAGATCTGTGGAAGGGGTCGCACTGAAACTCCAAATTAATTAGGCTATAAATTTATTCCAGCGATACAACTTTTGTGCACATTAGCATTGTTGTACCTCATTGATAAATACAGTGAAAGCAGCAGAAATGCTTACTTGATATTTTTCTCAGATTCGCCGTGACATCATACTGACCAGCTAACCAATCAGATTATTAGGTCGCTTTCATTTCTCCATTCGGTAAAAGGTGAAAACTCGGTCTTTACCATTCATGACTCATATGCACGTTTAACTTTATCTTAAATGAAAATCTTTTAAAAACATAGAATTAAAGGTATTGGGAGATCGTCGTCTTCTTTCATTTCTAATCTTGGTTATTGTAGATTATTCAAACTTAAATAAATGGAGACCAGTGATGACAGCCGAGGAATCACCTTTCCGGGCGAATGTAAATTATTTACCAGTACCCGGATGTGGGAAGCCAAGAATACAAGCAATTAATCTTTTATTTCATTGCAACTGTGCTTTTATTCATTGGAAACTGTAAACATGTCCGTCTTTCTTATTTATATCATGGCTACTGCATATTTGTATAGGAAAACACTGTACTGCTTAGACTGCATGTGCTCTATCTGTAATATAGAACATGATCTATCTGAATTAGAGAACACTTCAGATTTTTTTTATTGCCTAGATTTTTGTTTTACAATATTAATTTTGGAAAAGTCTTAATCAGCCGGTCAAAAATAAAATAAAAAACAAATACACTAAAATGCTCCGGTATATATCAGTGTTCCCACTCAGTATTTTTTCAAAGGCATACTTATCCCGTGGACACAAAAAGTGGGGGTAAATCTCAATTTTTGGGGTATGAAAATTATAAGATAGACAAGAGCTGACCGTTGAAAATATTTACAACCCGCGACAACCACTTGTTCTGAAATTCTTTCGGGTACTTTTTCCGCCTTTTAACTTTTCTACTCGTAGTTGTGTCAGTACTCGTGGATGGCAACTCTTCACTTTTGTTGGGCATCATTTATTTTATTCGTTGCGAAGCCAAACACAATGCTTTGACTGCGACATTTTTGCAGACGAAGCTCGGATCATTAGATTGGTCACACTTTTAAAGTGCGAATATTATTTCCCAGAGCATTATAATAAAATACGCAACCCGTCTACATTTCATAACGGCAATGGTAAATCATCAGCAGTAACTGTTATGCCGATCAATTTGCCGAGAAAGTAGAATTTCCATGATCTATCTTTAGAACATACTGGGGGATTCAAGCTGAACCTATTCGTCCTCGGCATTTTGTATGCGTGCCATCTCACACATGGTGAAAAAATGTGATTTACATAATAATTCACGAGAGTGGGAACACTGTAGGCTGCAGAACACTTAAAAAAGCAAACAAGTACATGTATTGATTTTTTTTCAGTGAAAAAGATTGAGGCCTCTACCACACAATTTTGTTAAAGCGACTGCACTCCAGATGGCCAAATGACTTTAAAAAATAAAATTTCAAATTTCAAGAAAATCAGTGTTGCATTTGTATGTTGGGCATTGAAATCTGACCACTGACATATTTTATAGCTAAAAAAACGCTGAAAAAATACTGTTTTTGATATATTTCCTATCACGAATTTTACCCCGTGACTAACGGGGTAAGTTTAAAAATATCATGTTTATTTTTATCTGAATCGTCACATGATATTGTGGAGTCATCACGTGACATCGCGCATGACTGTTTGCACATGCAGAGATTAACGTCATTTAAACATTTCACAAAAGTTACAACATTTTTCATACATCGTACGTCGATTTAATCGATGATACAGCCTATACACTTACCTCTTCAATATTCGATGCTGAAGACTCTGCCATTTTGTTTTGTTTACATCTAAATACAACGATCACGTGATCGTTTCAAACTGCCCGCGTGACGGAATACCCGCTATTTTTAAACGGGAAACCCATTCTCCGGGAAGATGAAAAACAACAGCAAAAGCTTTTATTTCTTAAAAACAATTCGTTTTTGACCATTATTAGACTTTAAATACACAAAGGATTTATTATTTTGGGGGTTATCTGGAGTGCAGTCGCTTTAAGTCACATGATATTATGTCACACATTGTAGGGCATGAGAGCTGTCAATCAAGCTTCAAGCTTTCTTCAAAATTGAGCTAAAATAGATAAGTATAAACTAACTAACTAGTAACTAACATGCCATGATACAAATCAGATAGAGTAACTGTTGGCTTGAATAATTACGTCATTTCTCAGAGGCATAGCCTCCTCGAAATAATATGATTATTCTCGCCAACAGTACTCTATCTAATACTTAAAACAGCAAGGCTTTTCATCAGGAATTTCGTAAAGGCCTTGGCCTTTCAATTGGGAAATTTATGCGAGATAAAAGTCCATTTTGGGAAAAGATTTACAATAATATTTTTCGTTATGCGACATTGACAACTGGAAGTCGAAATAAATTTACCTCCCCTGAGACATGGACTAAAATTCAGGCCCAGAATCGGATTAGACTGGTAATGCATAACACACAGTACTGTGCGCTGTTATGTGATAGTGCAACGAAAAATCGATACCACACAGATGCTTCCTCCAGAAATGCAGCAATCATGTAAACAAACTTCGGGAAAACTTACTATGCTGCATTTTGGGTAGTTGCTCTGCCATAGTTGGGAAAGAATACTATATTTTTGGATTGGGAAGTGGCCGAATATCGACTAGGTACTCTTGAATTTTTAATAACAAAACTGGGAATTCAACGTAAAAAACAAAGATTTTTTTGTAACTTGCCAACGCCCCTATATAGATCATCAAAAGTGTGCGGCCTGACTAGTTCATTTAGTGTCTTTGAAGATATGCTTTACTGTAGTGCCCGAAACACTAGTCTAAAACGCGCCTTTACGCGTTTAAGTATAAAACTGAAACTAATCAGCAAATTAACTTTACAGAGGCGCTAGTCTTGTAGATGTCTTTTTGAAATATAACAACATATTTTTATGCTTTAAACATGTTGTAATTGTTATATTTTATTAGATTTTATGCGTGGTTAGAAAATGGTACGAAAATGTGCACATTTTGCCGAAGTCGGTTCGCACCTGGGTACGAATAACTAAAAAATCACATTATAATAGATCATACATCATGGCATCTGTGGCCGAGTGGTTAAGGTCACTGACTGATGATCACTTGTCCCTCACCGCTGTAGGTTCGTGCCCTACTTTGGTCAAGTTCTTTTATGTCTGGAAACTATCTAGGTTCTACCCAGGAGCCTGCTCGTGACTGAAATAATGCCCGAATTGGCACTTAGGGTCTTCCTCCTCCATGAAAGCTGGAAGTTGCCATCATGACCTTTGCTGTTGATTGTGACATTAAATCCAAATCAATCGATTGGCACAACCCTGTTTAGTTTAGATATATAAACATGTATAGCACTGCCTAGTTGATTTCTTATCAAGACCCCTGTTTCAAAATTGACCATGATTTTACATCAGCTTAATATACTGGGAGGGGAAAATCTTCATGGCCTTGTGGACCTTTACCAAGATTGTGAAAATGACGAAACCCAGATCCAAATTGACCCTGTATTGGGGTCACTTTACTGTACATAGGTTTTAATATGAATTCTTTAATGATTGTCTTCAGTGGACCGTAGTGATAGCCAGTCAAACAGTATAGGGCCATATCTTTGCTATTGAAAACAAAAACATGCACAATGATTTCATGCAAATCTATGAGATTAGTTGACAACGATATTATTTGTTCAAAGGGATAACAAGAACTGAATAGCCGAGAGTGCAGATCATGATCAATTAAGCAAGGTGATCAGTCGCAAATGCAGGATCAATTGTTGCTCAGGAGTGCAAGGGTTAATTTACAATTTTGCTAAAGAATGAAAATATCACTAACATTTGTAGCTCCACTGGACAAAGTCGTTTGTCCAGCAGAGGTCATGTCATGATCATGATGATGGTGGTTTGTCCGTTTTCTTTCTGTCTGTAAACTTTACCTCAATATTCTACAGGTCACAAACTGAAACACTAATCAATCCATATATAATTACTATCTTAAGTTTTTCACATCCCATTTTCTAAAATCAGTCTACTGTCAAAGACATAATCAGGTTTAGAAAAATACTTTCTCAGCAAGTATAAATAATTGTAAATTTCATTTTTAGCTCGACTATTCGAAGAATAAGGAGGCTATTGCACTCGCCTCGGCGTCTGCGTTGGTTAAAGTTTTTTATAAAGTCAAATATCTTGAATACTATCAAAGGTATTGACTTGAAACTCAAAATATATGTTAACCATCAACATTTACACCAGAGGAAACAATCCCCATAACTCTGTTTTGATTTTTGACAGATTTATGCCCATTTTTAACTTAGAATTTTTGGGAAAAGATTTTATAAAGTCAAATATTTTGAATACTTATAAAGGTATTGACTTGAAACTCAAAGTATGTGTCCACCATCAACATCTTCACCTGAGGAAACAATCCCCATAACTCTGTTTTGATTTTTGTTAGATTTATGCCCTTTTTAACTTAGAATTTTTTGTGAAAGATTTTTATAAAGTTGAATATCTTGAATACTTTCAAACCTAGGGACTTGAAACTTGAAATGTATGTTTACTATCAACATCTTCACCAATGCTTTTTTATTTTTGACATATTTATGCCCCTTTTTAACTTAGAATTTTGTCACAGTTTTTACCAGACTATTGTATGGAAATACTCTAAATGGCTTACTTTAATTTGAAATACCATTGAATAATTATGCGGTCATGCTTTTTTAATTTTATACATATCAAGTTTGAAACATTACAAAGTTATGCATGATCAAATATACAAGGTCATGTATTTCTTTGAAATTATCCCCCTCTTCTCACCCCAGTTGGCTTACAGAATCCAGAGTGAGGCTTTGCATGTAATGTACATTTACAAAGGTCTTTGAACAAGTTTCATATCTTTGACCTTAATTCTTATAGACAATTACACATTACACCAGTCCTGTTCTTAGACAAAAAAAAAAAACATTTTACCCACAAGCTTTCGAATAGTCGAGCGTGCTGTCATGAGACAGCTGTTGTTAATGTAACATTTAGATGTCATGAATACAATTTAACAACACTAGGTCTGATAAGACCCTGCATAATTACTGGTATGTGTCTAAATACTTTTTTTCATGCGACAACAGTATTTACAGCGCTTTATTTAGGATTTACTTAAATATTTCACATTATACAGCAAGTTTTCATAACAATTCAAATAAATGTATTTATATTATATCAAACAGACTCTTTGCAAAACTAATTCTTATTTAGATAATTGTGTGACAGTTGTGGAAGGTTTTTGGGAATTATGTATTTGTTACCAAAATATAACACAAAATGCAGATTTTTATTCTTACCAATCAGTTGAACTCTAAAAAAGATTAAGTTCTTTGAAAATTACTTTCTATAACATAAATGTTACAGTACTTGGTAAATGATTAGTTAAGAGTATGTATCTCTACAAAAGTCTAAAATGAAAAAGAAAGTTAATTTTAAGAAGTGCACAGGTTTATTTTTTTTATCAGACTGTAGCAAATTTGTTAGTTTATATCACTCAAAACTGTAGGTCAATGTTTCATTTGAATGCATTTACTGCAATAAATGAATACCATTAAACATGATTAAGTTATTGTCTATCAAGTACTAGTATTTACCTACATGACCTTTGAAAATTTCAGTTTTAAAAGCTATGCATGGCATAGATCTATTAAGACTATTGGGCTTCATGTTAAAATTTTAAAAGCATTAGTTTAATTATCAATACTTATCTTAATTTTTTGGCAAATTTATTTGAAGTTCAGTTACCAACTTTTATAAATTTATTGTACATGTTGTAACAGTAGCTGAGACAAAAGCTAGTCCATCACTGATGTCTTAGGAACCATGTGGTCACATTACATAATATTATGCGATATTATGCAATGTTTTCATAAGCTACATTTTTCAACAGGACAGTATTGCCTTTGGCAATATACAAGGGTCATAAAACACTACACTGATTGGCTTGGGTCACTAAGTTTGTATATGTGCACATCATAATTATGAGATAAATTATTATTATTGAATGGTTTCTGATATACTGATCTGTTATATCCAAGATTGTATTACTGTCATCAAAAGTTATATCAATGACTTAGATACTGACACATACAAAATCATTAAATGTTATGATGTTCAATTTGGCTTTAGAACAAATTAAGAAAAAGAACTTTAATCCTTACTGTATGACTGATTCAATCTTTCCATTTCTCTGTAAGAAATGAGTTAAAAGCTTGACCATTAAGACAATTAGGGATTACATTATTCTTTAAAAGTTCACTTGTCGTTAGGGGTGTAGCTGTTTATATTAGTAGTTATCACAATCATTATCTAATTTAGTTAATTATCATGACTGAAATAGTATAAAGCCTATAATATAGACAGTGTAGAGAGAAAATGTCAAAACTTCATTGATTTAGGTAGACTGGGATACAAGTTTATTTGTTAATTACTCATTAGCCTACTCAAAGCTTTGTTGAATGTGTTCCATGAAAGTGATTATAAATATGTATGAAATAATTAATATTTTTTTCATTTTTGTTTTCAGACCATAGATATGTGTCACAAGCTTGGCATTCCACTGTCACAGACGGCAATGTACAACAAAAAGGAATAAACTGCTGTCTTCCATGAGAAAGAAAACACCCCCTCTAAAGAAGGTCACTTTTAATAATCAAATTTCAAACAAATTGAAGAATTCTTACTGTTTTGTAATTTGATTGCCATTAAACAACTACCTACTTCTAAGTAATTTTAGTGAAAAGAATTAACAATTTTCCATAAGATTTTTGTGCCAACTAATTAAATCACACTTAAAGATGTATCAGGGCCTTCAGATTGCTCAATATTTTGAATATATATACATGTAGTTATATATTATACGTTGTGTTAACAAATACATGTATGAAAAATTACTTTCATCAGATAATTCTTTTTTCTACAGATCACACTATTGCTGATGTAATGACTGGATATATTTTTGAGAAAACATTGGAGCCTTTTGGGATTAACTTCCAGCAAAGATTGCATCCTTTGATGGGTACAGATAAACAGAAGGCAAATTGGTTAAAACAGGAAATGACATGTATGTGAAAATAACATGCCATTGAAATACTGTAAAGTCGTGTTTGAGCAACTAAATTTTTTTAGTTACATGATGTGCTGGAGTTTATGAAAATGAGAAGTCAATATATTATGACTTCTTGTGTTGAAAAAACCAACAACAGTAAAATGGTGTAAAAGATATCTTGTTGGAGGTCATGAATGGATAGTCACACTAGAGAATGATTGTGAAAGGCCACCTAACAGATGACTTCAGCTGCACACCATGATTATCTTAGAGCACAAAGATGGAGAAAAACATGAGAAATTACCTTTTCAAAGGTTGATTGGCTACACAAAATACAGTTTGTAGCTCTGGCACAATCATGTTAGTGTATGTGATAAGTGTTTTATATCCTGGGCAACTAGAATATCAGTGCTGACTTAGTAGTATGTAGCATTAATTTTTAAACAACATCCTAAGCAATAGTCATAATTATATGCAAGTCATTATTATGTGCAAATAATGGTAAAATATATGAAAGCTAACATGATAACGAGACAAAGTGATCAAAGAAAGTGAATTGAATGAATGGAAACACATGAAAGCAAAAAGGCTGATATTCATGAAAATATGTGCCATACTGCAAACTGTGGTGGAGAAATCCATATGAAACTTCTGTCGGTATGCATTCTTAGGGATGCATCCTGAATTATAATACATATAGAGAGAACAGCTGTAGAAATGGTGTTTAAACAATAGTACACACAAGCAGAATTGTTATTTTTGAATGACAGGGAGTAAATATAGAAAAAAATAGTTTAGTAGGCCAAAACGTTTGTATAACATGGGTGAAGCAAACAGAAAATATGTTTTCAACATTTCTTTTTATCTCAATAGTAGGGATGAAATTTGTTGAGGTCATCATAAGATTACTAAACTGCTTAAAGTCCCAGGATCACATTGATTTACTGATAAAGAAAATATATTTACTGATAGGATGCTGATAGAAGTAAAGAACCATGTTTTATTCACTCTAAAACTATGTTGACAAATGTCATTTTCATGAAAAGTTGCCAGAAAGCCTTAATTATTAGCTCACCTGGCTCAAAGAGCCAGTAAGACATCTTTATTGGTAAAATAAGAGCTACTAATAGTACTTGTAATTGTTATCCTGGGAGTTTAAGCTGTATATTATAGTTTCATTTTAAACAGTTAAATGAACAGAAAATGACAGACAACAGTTAAATTCGGTTTATAATAATTAGGAAGGGGAGTTTTTGCCTTATGTCCGTTGTGTATTGAATAGAGGCTGCATTTTTCACTGGATCTTCATGGAACTTGGTCACAATGAATACCTTAAAGGTGGTCAATCAAGCAACATTTGATGACAATTTTTACTTTTTGTATATTCTGTTAGAGATTTATTCAAAGAAGAAAATGACCCATTACATATCTAGTTAGATCCCTATTAGAAATTTACATTTTTAGTTCACCTGGCTACGCCAGGGTGAGCTTTTCTGATTGATGATTGTCCGTCGTCCGTCAACATTTTGATTCAAATGACATCTCCTCTGAAACCACTAGGCCAATGTTGATAAAACTATAGGAATGTTCCTTGCATGAAGCTCTACCAAAATTGTTCCATTCCATGCAGAACTCTGGTTGCTATGGCAAAAAAATAGGAAAAACTTTAAAAATCTTCTTCTCTGAAACCACAAGGAGCTTAGATAATTGGCATGTAGCATTTTCTAGTGGACCTCTACCAAGATTGTTCAAATTATGACCCCCGGGTCAGAATTGACCCCGAGGGGGTGGTCATCTTAGTTTTGCATAGGCTTATATAGGAAAAACTTAAAAAACATTCTTCTCTGAAACCACAAGGCCTAGAGCTTAGATATTTGGCATGTAGCATTGGCTAGTGGACCTCTACCAAGATTGTTCAAATTATGACCCCCGGATCAAAATTGACCCCACACGGGGGTCACTTAGTTTTACATCTATACAACCGCTAACGAAATTGATTAGAGAGGCGTGCATTCAGCACAAGTCAAAATGTAACGGCCAGAGTTCATTTCGACAGCTGATCACATCTTCAAAGAAAGCACAATGCTTTATTACGCTGCTCCAATCAGAGCGACGTAGTTTTTATCCAGGTATGCTGTCAATCAATATTTACTGATAACGTGATAAAATGTGTCATAAGTGTGGCAACCGCTACTTGGGTCAGTTCCAACATGTCTTGTTATAGGGAATTGTTAAATGAATCCATGGCCATTAAAGTTATATTTTTGTCGGCAACGGTATTATTATATAGTAGGATTTTGACTTGTGAGCTATGACCTATTCATAGAATATAAAAGTATAAAAGTGCATTAAATACCATCGATTTGACGCCATCTACAAATTTAGCACTGCACGTGAAAAACGATCATCAAGACTTCTTTACATGCACGCGACGGTTATTCTATTGTTCAAATTATCATATGATTGGTTTTCGAATGATTATAGTTTTGATAATCAGAGCCTAATACCCGTTTTGAGTTGAACAAATTTGTAGATACTACATAAAGCAGAAGATTCTACTATTAAATCACTGCTAGATATAGGGGTGTACAATACCTCAATAGCCAGGTATCAATCGCAATTATTTGAGCTTCATGAACAAATATTGATGTTATATACAGGTGTTAGAGGCCGAGTATAGTCCTTTTATGATAACTTGATAGCGCGTCATAGGATTAGGTTCAACTTGACAGGTAAATCAGGTATAATGGTTATCTCCGTACTTGTTATGGAGAATATTACAGAAATAGTTAACAAATCGCGGAAAATAATTATTGCCTGAATAAGTCAACTGGTTAGTACATAGACAATTTGATCGTATAGTTTTGACGGTTCAGGTTCGAATCCAGATGAATCTAATTTTTCATGAATCTTTTTTTTCTTTTCTTCGTTCTTCTTTTAGCTAACATGAAATTAAATACACGAGAATATCATGTCTAATATGTAAACCTTTCGTCAATACAGAACTCGTTTTGCCAGATTGTATGTACAGTGTAACCTCCACTAACAGTCACCCTCCACTAACAGCCACCCCATCACAACAGCCATTTTTAATTCCCCCCGTTGAGTTTTCTATATGTTTTACCTCCCACCAACAGCCACCTCCAAACTCCGGCCAACGGCTACTATTTTTCATCCCGAATTGACAGAAAAACTCTCAAACGGCCATGGAACACACTAACCGCCCGTCAAGATTTTGACCGGAAAAGGTTTCCATAAAGCAATTTTCGGAAAATTTCGAGTTATATTTTAGACTGAAATTCGGTCGTGGTCGGACGTGAAATTCGCCCACAGAATGGATGTACATGCATACGTACACAACAGTCACCCATTCTGGTTTCCCAGGATGCACTACGACATCCATTAATTGGTCTTTTTGTGGAGTATTTACTGTTCAGACACACTACGAGGCCATAAATGGTTTACCGTTGTATACGACAGACGCCCAATATTGGATTTATGTACACCAATACCCCAAAATTGGTTCATTGTCGCAAAAGATGTTACCAGCGCCCATTTCTTGTTTCCCCGAGATATACTACGACATCCATATAATTATTGGTCTATTGTCATATATTGTTAGTTACTGCTCAAGTAAGGAAAAGGTTTATGTTTTACCCAACATATTCTTCACAGAAGGACAGGTATCATGTATCAAACACAGATCTAATTTCATGTAAAACATACAATACAGAATCCGGGACGGGAAGCTTGTGTCGGTTTTTATATACAAAAAGTATGGACACCTGTACATGCAAACACCTGCGTCACCTTAAATTTCAAAACTAACAATTATTAAATATTTTAAAGTATGTCACGGTATTAAATGATCATTGCACCATTTGTGCACAAAACATCCGAAATTTAATACCTCAAACATTACCTGCAGATCTGCGTATCTGATAACAAGTCTGCACCTACCATCGTACATCATTATACTACCAAAAACTTAACTTCACATGATTAAATTTCGTTTAGAATGTGTTTGAAAAGAAAATATAAGATACTTGTAGTTTATATCCCGAAAAACTGTACGTACATGTGCTTCTAATATTTATAATACTTTTATTGCCACTTTGACATTCTGTATTAAACCCGATTAAAAACAACAAAAAAGCTGATCATATATATCGCAAAATAATCCCTCTGTGCAACAGCCACCTCTGGACAACAGCCAATTTCCATTCATCCGATTGATGGCTGTTGTAGGGAGGTTGCACTGTAAATATTTCATACCCTATAGGAATTAATTTTAATGCATTGCTCGCATTCCTATTCAGTACTTTACGAGAACAGATGTTAATATTTCCATGAAATGTGTTAACTCTTGATAATCAAAGAATTTAAACGGGATTTATGAAAAAAAGAAAAAAAATAGAAAGCCTAACATTCTGGGATTCGAACCAACGACCTTGTCATAAAAGATGCAATTTCACTGCCGTTACCACTAAGCCAATGACTAGTTTTATATTATCAATGTGAAAAACAAATACTTATTGTATTGACAAAAAGCTGTCTTACCTGTTTTGGTGTTTTCAAAATACCAGCAAACGTAAACATCATGTGACGCAACTTTCAAGTTATCATAAAAGGACTATACATTTCATATATTGTGTCAATATATAAAGAATAGATTTAAATGTATCTTTAACATGGCGTGAACAAATACCCTTCATGCAAATGAGTGATTCCCTGCAGAAATGTTTATTAATGAGCTACGCATGAGAATTTGTATTGTTTTTTTTATTTGAAGTAAGGCTTCGTTTACATACAACAAGTTTCTTGCACAAGACATTAAAGATAAGCCAAAGTTATGACTTGTACAAGAAATTTTTCTACACAAGATCTAGCAAGAATTGCTTTGACAATTAATCACAAAATAGCGGGAAAATGTCTTCAGCACATAATATTGTCTAGCCTGCATAGAGTTTCTGAATTTTTTAAGAAAATATGAAATTAATGGATTGTGTTTTAAAAGAAATGCATTAAGTGTTCTTATTGAGAAAAATCTTTAATTGAATGACCATTGAATACATATTAAAATGGCTTTTAAATTTCATCTTAAAAACTCTCTTTTTAGCTCGACTTTTCTATGAAAAGGGGAGCTATCCTACTCGCGTCGGCGTCGGCGTCACACCTTGGTTAAGTTTTTCGTACCACCCCACTTTATTTCAGAAGTATTAGAGGTATGGCTTTGAAACTTACCATACTTGTTTACCATCATAACCTCCATCTACAGACAAGAGTACATAACTCTGTCAAGGTTTTTGACAGAATTATGGCCCTTTTTTTTACTTAGAAAGTGTATTGAGCTTGGTTAAGTTTTTCGTACCACCTCACTTTATTTCAAAACCATTGGAGGTATTGCTTTGAAACTAACCATACTTGTTTACCATCACGACCTTCATCAACAGACAAGAGGACATAACTCTGTCAAGGTTTTTGACAGAATTATGCCCTTTTTGACTTAGAAAATACATTGAATATGGGTAAAATCCACTTATTGCCTTAGCCCTTTGAGATATTGCTTTGAAACTTTTAATGCTATTTGACATCATTACCCCCATCTGTACACAAGAGAAGGTAACTCTGTCAGGGATTTGTTTTAAAAATTAAGGCCTTGTATCGACTTAGAATCTTGGTTAAGTTTTTCGTACCAGTCCACTTTTTGACTGAACTGTTTGAGAAATTAATTTGAAAGTTGGAATACTTGTTTACCATCATGATTCCCAAACATGGGCAGGAGAAGGTAATTCTGTCAAGGATTTTATTTGAATTATGGCCCTTTTGACTCAGAAACTCAGTTAAAATTTTCATTCTTGTCCACTTGTTAACTTAACCATTTGAGATATTACTTTGAAAGTTGGGAGTACTTATGTACCATCATAAGACCTATCTGTAAGCAAAAGAAGATAACTCTGTGAAAATGTTTCTTGATTTGTACTTAGAAATTCCTAGTTAAAGTCTTGTGTGCCCTTAACTGTCAAAGTTTTGTTTTATTGGCAAGCACTAAAAAAGTCAGAGCACGCTGTCCTACTGACAGCTCTTGTTTGTTCAGTGTGATAGTACTTTGCACTTGTATCATATAAATGTTCCCTTCTCTGGTATAAATTGATCAGTTGGTCAACTTTGTCCTTTGACCAAGCCATTGTGTACAAAATTTTTAAAAATGTACCTGAATTACCTCTCCCACATCTGTTTTTCCCATCAAACACTTTTTATCAGTAATGTGACAGCCAAGAAATTGTGAAAAAATAGAACAGGCTCTATTCCCGGGCAAGAAAATTATCGCTTATTATGTCACATAAATTCTGACAAAAGTTGCTCAGTTGTGGGTGTTCATATGAAAAATTCTTGTACAAGACATAAATATTACTTATCTTAATGTCTTGTACAAGAAACTTGGAAGATGTAAACCCCCACTAAGATACACATGCCATGTTTATCATGAGCGTCAATTTGGTAGGTAGTAGGTAGTTGGTAGTTGGATATTCGAATAACCAACTACCTACTAGTTGTAGTTGGTTATTCGTAATTCCAAACTATATAATAACTGGTAGTTGGTAATT
>JAFMSR010000296.1:0-60771 GCA_022818135.1 Saxidomus purpurata | reverse complement strand
TCAGAGGAGATGTCATTTGAATCGAAATGTTGACGGATGACGGACAATCATCAATCAGAAAAGCTCACCATGGCATAGCCAGGTGAGCTAAACAAGGGGGCCAAGATGGCCCTATATCGCTCACCTTGGTACAAGTCCACTTGCCTGGTGGAAGATCACTAGATAATGTTATATACAATAGGTTTTCCTATATACGTCTTTGTAAAACAAGTGACGCCGCCCCCGGGCAAGGTCAATTTTGACCCCAGGGGCATAATTTGAACAAACTTTGAAGAGATCTACTAGGCAATACTACATGCCAAATATCTAAGCTCTAGGCCTTGTGGTTTCAGAGAAGAAGATTTTTAAAGTTTTTCCTAAATAAAGCCTATGCAAAACTAACTGGGTTTCAGAGATTTTAAAATTTTTTCCTATATAAAGCCTATCCAAAACTAAGTGACCACCCCAGCGGGGGTCATAATTTGAACAATCTTGGTAAAGGTCCACTAGACAATGCTACGTTAATTTTTTCTGCAAGAACAGCTCAAGGGAAATAACCTTTATGTGTATATTTAACAGAATAAAGCTGTTTTATCACCTATTCATGTTTAGTATTAAGAATATTCTATTTATAGACAACTTTTAAGAAAAGAAGTTAAATATTAAAAACAATTTTCGGAAAAACAGTATGAAAGATACTATTTTTAGGTTTTAAAGTTTTGAATTTGGAGGTATGGTTATTTGTATTATATATTTGGTTAGTTCATTTGAAATAAAACATAGTGGACAATGCAAAAACAAGAACCCTCCACTTATTTACAGTCCCAAATTAAGGGTCCGCAACGATGTCAACTGAGCAAGCAAGTATCAATCTCGTATCAATGATCCTTCAAGGCAACCTAGGGCAATGTGAGGCATCCCATACTTATCTTATTATGGATAATTTAAGCGATTATGTATCGTACAATTTACAATTCATAGAGCATTTAAGTCTTGTGTCTTCCCTGATGACAAAAAAGCAATCTGCAATATATACAGTACTGGTTCACTGACATCAGCACTTTTCCTAAATAATATTTTTCTCTACCCGTACATAAAATATAATATTAACTCAGTGCAGTTAAAGGGGAAAAACTTTTGCCTGTACATACCAGAATAAAGCTATTCTATCCCCCTTTCAAGTTCAGTATTTAGAACATCCTATTTATAGACAACTTTTAAGAAAAGGAAGTTAAATACTAAACTAATTATCTGAAAACAAAAACAGTGTTAAAGCTACTATATTTTGGTTCTAAAATTTATATTTTGGAGGTATGGTAACTACATTGAATTTATCTATTTATTTAGTTTATTTGTAATACAACATGTCGGAAAAAATCTTAAAATAAATCTGTTAATTTTTTTTGTCTAATGTTTGTTTTCATTACACCAGGAAACAAGGGAGTTTATTCAATTAAACTGTTCAGTCTTCCCTGATGGCAAATAAAGAAATATACAGAATATACAGAACGTTCACTGACACAAGCACTGCTCCTAAATAATATTTTTCTCTACCCTTAAATGGATTTTCAAATGACATAATACTTAATATTAATTCAGTACATTTGAAGGGAAATAACTTTTGTATAGTACATTTAAAAGAAAGAAGCTTTTTTATCACCCTTTCAGATGTAGTATAATTTAGAACATGCTATTTATAGACAATTCTTAAGAAAAGGAAATTAAATATTACAACCAATTTTCTGAAAAAAATACTGCAACAGTATTAAAGATATCATATTTTGGCTTTAAAATTTAGAATTTGAAGGTATGGTAGTTTGTAATTATTTATTTAGTTAGTTTATTTGTAAAACAACAAGGCTATATCTGAAAAATCCTCAAAATAAATCTCTTAACTTTTTCAATCTAGTATTTGTTCTCATTGCACCAGGAAACAAAGGATTAAATTCAATTTAAACTCATTTTTTCACAGATATGGCTGTCTCTGGACGAAAGATACCTGACTTTTCTGGGTCAATAAACAGAGGGTCTGCTGAAGATTTTGACCACAGCTGTGATCCATGCTTGACAGCAGGTCAGCATATAGAGGCACATGGCTTTTGCTTAGATTGTCAAGAATATCTGTGCAAGAATTGCTTTACATACCATCAAAGAACAAAGGCATTGAGGCATCACCAGCTCCTTGACAGAGATAGCATTGACAAGCAAGGCATTCCCAAATCACACTCCGATGTGTGTACCGAGAAGTGCCGTGTACACAAAGATGAAGTGATTAAATTTTTTTGCAAACAACATCAAGAGCTAGGCTGTCACGATTGCATTGCTTTACATCACAGGACATGTGCCCTTGAATATATACCTGACAAATGTGCTGATATTGGAGACAGTAAGGAATACAAAAGTACATTACAGCTCCTTGGTCAGAAAATGGTAGAGGTAAATGCTGTTGTGAAAAAAGCTACGAAACGAGAACAAGAGATTGACACCTGCCATGAGGGTCTCATTAAAGGATTAGATAAATTCCAGAAAGAAGTAAATGACCGCATACAGCAAATACGAAATGAAATTCAGACAGAAGCTAACAAAAAGAAGTCATCAGACAAGCAGGTAGTCCAGGATGTGCTCGATACATGTACTAATATTTCTACAGACATCAGCAAACTTCAGTCCAGTCTACAAGATAACAAAACTACAAAACAAAATGGACAACTTTATATTGCGATTAAACAAGCCATGTTGAAACTGAAGTCGGATGAAATCAAGAAATCTGAAGAAAAATTAGAAAAGACCGACATGCAATACAAGTTTGAACATAGTCAAGATCTACAAGAACTGCTATCCAAACAAAATGCATTAGGAAAGCTCAGCCTCTCAACATCACTGATCTCTCCAAGCAAGAAGCTCAACAGTCTCATTCACAAGGAAGATATCAATATCAAAACAAAGTCAGATAAAAAGCCATGCATTATCTCAGGATGTGCTGTCTTATCCTCTAACAAGCTTGTACTGGCTGATTATAGCAACCATACACTGAAAGTATTGGACACACAAAGTAAACTTGTAGTAGAAGAGAAAAAGCTGGACTCAACACCATGGGACATTACAACACTACCTCAGGACCAAATAGCTGTAACAATGCCAGATAAGGAGGAAATCCTTATAATGACATCAGGCAGCAAACTGTCAACTGTTCACACAATTCCTGTTAAAGGACAGTGTTGGGGTATATCTTATCATCAAGATCATCTCTATGCAGTATGTAAGTACCCTAACAAAGTTGTTATACTAGATACAAAAGGTAATATCCACAACACAATTTCCTTGAAAAATGATAAACTGAAACATCCATTCTATATTGTGGTGAGTGAGGATTCAAGACTTATCTATATCAGTGACCCTGTCAGTAAGTGTATAGTCAGTATAACATTACAAGGTGATATATCAGCTGTATACAAGGATCTTCCTGCACCATATGGAATGTTGATGTTAGGTGATGGATCACTGCTGGTGTGCTGTTTGGGTAATGGCACCATTCACAATATCTCAGGAGACTTGAAGCAAGGTCAGGGAATGATAGGTAGTCTACAGTATCCACACTCTATAGGCTACAATCATCATCAACATGAAGTCTACATTGGTGGCAGGTATTGTGATAAGCTGAAGGTACTCAGTGTGAAGTAACATGGTACAATGATGTAACACATATTAATAAACAGAAGTGCACCCTGTTGACTGTCAATATTTGTACATTTTGGAAACAAAATGTTTTAGTGAAGCAATAATACTTTCAGAACTATTTAAAGCTATAAACATTTTTTATTTTTTCCGTACAAGGTTCTTTTACTAGTTTTTACCTAAAATAGAAAAGAAAATCATTTCAATGGTCAGAAGGATATGACTTTCAGTTTTGCTTTTAGAACTTGTTACAATATTACCAAAGTTTAATCTTTATCTTTTTCATTTAAGATACATGTACATAAATTACATGAAATTAATGTTAATATGTTTTATAATAGCTACAAACACTTAATAGGAATAAATTTCTATACGTGTATATACTGTTTCTGCATAAAATATTATACGGATTTTGTTACAAATATGAATTTAATAGTCACATATAATATTATGCACAATGTAGTACTTTACTCTAATTAAAATTTATTCCAACTTTTGTTGTTGTAGCAGTTTAATGCCCGTTCAAAGAGTCTTTTTGGTCATTTTAACAGGCGGGCAGTTTACCTGGACAGAACCAGTACTAGACTCCTATCCTCCGTAAGAAACTGCCAACTTTCACACATAAAGAGACAAGGTTGGTAGAAGGGCTCAAACTCATGACCCTCAATCTACAGTAATTTAAAGTCAGCGGCTCTAACCAACAGACACGGAGGCAGACTTTTTCAAGTTTCTTTAAAGCTTGATAAAATAATCTTATTTTCAAAATCAGTCGAACCATTACAGTAACAGCTTTAAAGACAAGAGCTGTCCATAAGACAGCACGCTCGACTATTGTGGGTGTTTGCTAATAAAACAAAACTTTTATCAGTATAATAGCAAAACAAAATTCTGCTAACTATTAAGTATAAACTAGGAAAGTTGAATCATAAAAAAAGTCAAAATCTATAACTATAGATTTAATTTTTGGTAAATTAATTGTTTGATACAAATTTACCCTGAACACTATTGCAAGATTTGATATAACTACCATAAGTGGTTACTGTGATATGTGCATGATAGTACCTTGCATGCAAAACTTTACCAAATTTTCAAAGTCAAACAAGGGCCATAATTTGCACTAAATTTAAACAAGAGTTATCTGTCTTGACTGTGTGACACCTCTTAAGACATTAAAAAGTCAATATCATAAGTGGTTACTGTGATATGTGCATGATAGTATCTAGCAGTCAAAGCTTTAACCAAATTTTCAAAGTCAAACAAGGGCCATAATTAGTACTAAATTTATACAAGAGTTATCTGACTTGACTGTGTGACACCCCTAGAGACATTAACAAAGTTTCAAGTCAATATCATAAGTGGTTACTGAGATATGTGCATGATAGTACCTAGCAGGCAAAACTTTAACCAAATTTTCAAAGTCAAATAAGGGCCATAATTTGTACTAAATTTTTTCAAGAGTTATCTGCCTTGATTGTATGACACCCCTAAAGACATGAACAAAGTTTCAAGTCAATATCATACGTGGTTACTGAGATATGTGCATGATAGTACTTAGCAGGCAAAACTTTAACCAAAGAAGCAACGCCGACGCCGACGCACAAGTGACTGTAATAGCTCTCCATATTCTCCGAATAGTCGAGTTAAAAATGTTCTATCTTCCTTTAAAAACACATAACTCAGTGTTTCTTATAAAAGTCATAGGTCCTTTGAAGTTTAAAACTGTATAGCAAAAATATTTATGTTTTGACGGTGAAATGAAAATCTAAATGTACGAAATGGGGTCTGTTTCAGATAAAGAAAATAAAACTTGATTTACAGCCATTTACTCTGAATCAGAAATTTTCACGTGAACTTTATTTTCGCATTTTTTCCATTTGGGCACTCCTTTGAAAAAATCAAATTTTTCTGGCAAAAATCAATTTTGTTACAACAGCATGTAATTTCATTGTATTGTGAATTGACATGGAAATAAAATATCACGATTTGTTTTGTCTCGTCAATTCAAAGTGATTTGCAGTACTGTACCAGCCAAAGTTATCACATATCACAACTCAACTTTGTGTTTAAGAATTTCAGATTATCGCAGAAGTTTGAATAAATAATCAAACATGTAGTGAAAACTTTATCTCATCAACAAGTCTAACTTTCCATTTGATCCTATATTTCTTGAGGACCTTATGCTTTAAGCTCAAGTGACACAAAGATTGAAATTAAATCATACAATACATTATTAGTTGATGAAACTTACTGTGTGCAAAATGTTCTCCATTATTGAATACATTTTGTCTTGGCTGACTGAATCGTAACAATTTGAAATATCAGTTTTGACAAAGTACAGCTTCGGTGCTCCTATCTCCCTCCACTGTTGTACGAATGATTTCCAAGCGTCATAGATATCATCAGTCCCAAGCTTTCCGTGGCCAATCAGAGATGGGCTACGAGTCTTCAAGTACGACAGCATACAGTGTAGGTCTGACAACTGTTTGTTCACAGGTTGAGCCTGAAATAAATTACAAGTGACAAATCAAGGGTTGACCGCGAAACTGTTACAAGTCCTTCTTCATTTCATACAAGTTACTACGGTTTTACTGTCAACTCTTCGAGCTACTTTACAAAATGGTTAATGCCCAATGATCAATTGGACTCGGCTTAGATAGAAATATAAATCTACTGCAAGAATGACGATAGCACTGTGTTCTATTTTCTCTAAACAATGTTGATGTATGTCTTTCTTAATCATTTCTTTAAGAGAAAAGTTTGTCATAACATGCTTCTTATCTTTTGCATGTTTCCTCATAATGCAGCTACAGAAGTTTCTGATTAGATGAACAAGAGGGCCATGATGGCCCTGTATCGCTCACCTGTCTACCATTGGCAAAAATAAAAGGTTATTAATAGCAGAAAGGATCAATTTTTACCTTTGGCTCATGATATCCTCTTAATAAGCCTATGTAAAATCAAAAGACCCCCGCCCCCAGGCAGGGTTAATTTTGACCCTGAGGTCATGATTTGAACAATCTTGGTAGAGAGTCAATTATTGCCACATGCTGAATATCTAAGCTCTAGGCCTCATTATTTTGCTGTCTGATCATGATCTGCACTGTTGGCTATTCATTTTTTTGCTGTCTGATCATGATCTGCACTGTCAGCTTTTTATTTTTTGCTGTCTGATCATGATCTGCACTGTTTGCTATGCATTATTTAGCTGTCTGGTCATGATCTGCCCTTTCATTGTTTAGCTGTCTGATCATGATCTGCACTTTCATTATTTTGCTGTCTGATCATGATCTGCATTGTAAGCTATTCATTATTTTGCTGTCTGACCATGATCTGCACTGTAAGCAATTCATTATTTTGTTGTCTGATCATGATCTGCACTGTAAGCTATTCATTATTTGCAAATATTGATTTAATTTTATATATGAACTTTCTTGTGATGTGAATGTAAAAATTACTACCAAAATCTTTAACATGGAAGTTCAACTAGGGGTCAAGAACATGTATTGCATCATCGCTATTTAAAACTTTATACAAGTGCCAATTTTAGGCCAGAGTTTTTATATTGCTTGGTTTATGGGAAGTTTTCTTAAATATTGAGTATGAAGGACTTTTCCTACTGTATTGAACAGAGCACATATTGAACATCAGTCTACTGCACCTGTCAATAATTGTCATTTTCGAACAAAATAAACACTTTAAAATAATTACTTTCAATTATATATCCCTACTGTTCTGACACTTCATTAACTAGTATATGGAGTCGGAACAGCGGAAATAATAAAAATAAAATGTCAGTTCATAATGTCATTGTTATTCTACCTTTTCAAAAAATAGTACAAGCAGTCGCATAAACCAAGAGAAATAAAAACTCTGGCCTTACCATAGAGAGATCCAAGATGTGTACTGATTACAAGACAAATGTCATTTATCAATCTTTTGGTGTTAAAATACTGCAATAAAATTAGCAAATGAGGTGTTCAATAAACAACACATTATTAAAACCAGAAACCATCAAAACAACCTTTCTGACAAATTCCAATGGCTGAAAATGTAACATTTAGAGTGTAAACAAGGTTTTTCCATATTTGGGCTGTGTGACCTAGTTTTTGACCCCAGATGACCCATATTCGAACTTGAGCTAGAAATCATCTTAACAACCTTTCTGACATATTTCCAGGATATTTGGGCTGAAAATGTTACCTATAGAGTGTTAACAAGGTTTTTCCATATTTGGGCTGTGTGACCTAGTTTTTGACCCCAGGTGACCCATATTAAAACTTAAGCTAGAAATCAACCAAACAACCTTTCTGACAAATTGCCAGGATATTTGGACTGAAACAGTAGCCTCTAGAGCCTTAACAAGATTTTTCTATTTTTGGGTCATGTGACCTAGTTTTTCATCCGAGATGACCCATATTCGAACTTGTCCGAGTAATTACTAGGGCAAACATCCTGACCAAGTTTCGTGACAATTGAGGAAAAGATGTGACCACTAGAGTGTTAACGAACTAAATGTGGACGGACGACGGACGACAGACGACGGACGACGGACATTCATCGATCCTAATAGCTCACCCTGAGCCAGCTCAGGTGAGCTAAAAACCCAATAGTAAATATATCTGCATTAAACAGTCAACTGACTTGAAAAAGACTCTTGGTGTTTTTACTACCTTCCTAGTATGTGCATTACTGTAATTGCTGAATCACTTTTTTATAAAACAAGAGTTGGTACTTTTAAAAGATTAGAGTAGTGTACGGCACATTTATTCATTACTTTTAGCTAGTGTTTGGAACTATCTTTTTGATTTTCAACAAACATGTATGTTAAGATTTCATTACCTGAAATGAGTTAAGTGTTACTGCACTTCCCATGTTGATGATTGGTCGAAGTGAACGTTGCTTGGGAAGAAACCGTAGCAATGACACACCAAGACTGTCTCTGCCCTGTACCATCTCCCACGCCTTCTTCTGTAGAGTAAGGAAATATCACAGATAGCATTTCAAATGTATCATACGTTTAAACTGTTGCGCTTAAGAAAGTTTATTTATGAACAACAAGACAACAATTGTGCTAAAACTCACCAAACCATGACATGTCAATGTGCAGAACTAGATCTTATACCAATCATACTTGTTCCTTTTGGTTGAAAACCATCAAGGCGCATACAAGAAATAGCACAAAATATCATAAAATTTAACAAATCAAGGGCAACAACTTCACTAAGTTAGACATCAAGAACTGGAACAGATTGATGATAGGCACTCATGTGTAGCTTTATTGAAATTTATTCAGTTGTCATGGATAAATAGTTTAGACATCATAAAATTGTACAAGTCAAGGCCAATTACTCTGCTAAAAGTCCCTGAACCATAACATGCCGATGTTATGCAAATGGAGACATTGTACAGATCGCTCACATGTGGTTTGGTTGAAAGGCATGGAGCAGTATAGGGTTAATGCCACAAACATCATAAAAGTAGACAAATCAAGGGCAATAACTCTGACAAAACCCAATAATATGCACAACTAGGATTAGAACTGATAACTACAGTGAAGTTTGGTTGAAATCATCCCAGTGGTGTAAGAGGAGTTGTGCAGACAAGCTATGTGACATCTAACAACATCAAAATGTTTCCCCTAACATCGCATAACAGGACAAGTTCTACGTACTAGTAAACCAAATAACTTTCCTCATTGTATAGAGTTATTGATAATATCAACAAACCTCTGAAATGATCTTCAGAATTTTCCTATTGATCAGATCTGAAATGGAGTATTGTTGAAACCTGTTTATTTCACATTGATTGTGGACAAAAACAAGCATACTTGGGCCTGCTCCCTCATGTCTTTAACAGTAGTTGTGCCCGAAAGAATGACCATGGAGGTTGTAGTGTCAATTACACCTCCAAGGTCAAATTGTTAAAAGTCGCTTGCCTTGAAATCACTGTAACCTCTCATTGATTGAAGATCATAGATGCGAGCCTACTCACAACTCTTTACATGTATGTAAGAAAGTTGACAGTCTAGCGTTCTAGAACTGGTCCTTTCAAAGAGTGATAGTTAGGTAAAATGCCTGCCTATAATAGTATGCCTGTAATAATAGTAACTAGAGCTATCACTATATGTGATTTATACCCTGAAAGACTGCTTTATAAACTAAGGAAGTTCGTATTAACAGAATACCTTGCAAAAAAACTAAATTAGAGATATTGTTCTTGACAAAAACTCTGTAATAAGTCAAGTTATGCTCCGGACAAAGAAATGTAACAAAGGGCAATAACTCTGTAATTACTATTGTTTAGAGTTATGGTTCTTGTGAACTGCACTTCCTTGTGCTCGACCATTGTATGAAGTTGTGTTGAATTCCAACTAGTACTTTTCAAGTTATGCTCTGGACAAGGAAAACTAACGAAGGGCAATAACTCTGTAATGAGTCAAAATGAAGTTATGGTTCTTGTGCACTGCACTTCCTCTCAATGTGCTTGACCATTGCATGAAGTTGTATTGAATTCTAAGTAGAAGTTTTCAAGTTATGCTCCGGACAAGGTAAATGCAACAGACCGCCTGACCGACCAACCATCAGGCGACTCCTATATACCCCCCCCCGCCCAAACTTCGTTTCGGGGGTATAATAATGGCTATAATTTGGTTGAAGCAGACATTAATTCGGTTGAAGCAGACATTAAATCCATCCAACAACAACAACAGTCCACCTATAAGCAGAATGATGCAAATATCCCTATGACTCTATGAAACAAGACTCACGTTAAGTAACATAATTTGACAAACAGAAACTGAATGAAAAGTCCAAATTGTGCTACAAGTAAAATATAGTTGTACAAATATATCTGAAAGCTTTCACATACCTTAAATATGTTCATGTACAAAAGACAGAATAGAAGGCACAAGGATACCAAAGTATCTCCTATACTGCTTTCCACAAAATTTAAATACAAGCATTGCCAGGTTGGAATATATCAATATTTGCTGCTAAAGGCAGATGACTGCTGATCTGAGGTCACTACAAACACAGGTTAAACTAATACTTTATGATATGTTCACATAGTTTCACATTTAATTGACAAACCATCAGGCCAATGTATACAGGTATATGTATATTAGCTTACCTTTAATACCAAGCAAGTGTAGTTTATTCCAGGTAACTTGTCTGAAGTAGAGCAGCTTGTACCTGAGGAAACCAGTGTCAGTGACATAGAAGAAAGTCTTCAGTATAACCAGGATGTAGCCAAACAACCAGTACACCAACCTGGCCAGCAGGTGCAGCTTCACACTGTTGGCACTTGTAACGTTCAACCATTCAACTTCCGAAGTCTGAAAAATAAAGCAAGTCTTTATAGGATCTTTCATTTTTCCTCCAGCACAAATTTCATAGACTTTAACGGCGGGTTGCTCATTGAATTCAACATCCAAATTAATGAGAAACTGTAACAGGCATAACTTTTTCTACACAAAATGAAATTCACGAGTTTAGAGAAAATAACGAATGCCCTGATATATTAATATTAAATTTTGTAACATGTAATTTTGATTTCAAATCAATGTTAAGCATTTATTTGTACAAATGACACTATTTTGCCAGTGAGACATCTTTCTCCATAGTGTAAGAGCTAAGAGTACAGTTTCGTAATTGCAACATCCCAAGTGATCATAGGCCTTTAATAGACCAATGTCTTTGGGTTATTTTCTAACAAGCTAAAGTAAAGCTTTAATTTATTCCTTAAGCAAATTTGCATATCAACTTCTGTCCAAGTGGAGCTGCCGTGGCGCAATGGTAACAGGTTTGCCTCAGGATCAAAGGGCCCTGGGTTCGATCCCTACCATCACCATGTCGGCAGTGTCCTTAGGCAAGACACAAATAATTCCACATTGCCTCTCTCTCCTCAAGGTTGATTCCATCTGGTATGAGTCTCAAGAGCGATTAAAGTAAGTTGTAAGAACTTGTTTCGCAATCAATAATAAATAATTAGTATAAACTAACTTCTGTTCATTCAAACATACATGTACATGTAAGTCTACGAAAATATAACTCGTACCTTCAGTCCATGCATCACCTGACCCAAGGTGAGTCTGTCATATTTTCCTAGTGATATAAACTTCGATACATCTGTCAATAAACAATTACTTTATATTAAACCTAGTTAAAGTGATCTAGACCAGTATTCAAATTGACATAAAATCAACATTTCACCCTCTTTAGCTACAATTTGCTCCTTCAAAAGCTATAAATAAATTTAATGAAGAATTAAATTTTGACGAGATTGCAGTAAAAATTGTAACTTTCTGTTGTTCTGCAACATGTCAACTGATTTGTTCGCATGTTAAATTGTCTTCTGCTTCAGTTTGTTTATCCTTTGCACCAACTTTAACAAAACTCCTACAGTAAGGCCTCTGCAGTCTACCTTAAGTTTACCTGACCACCTGACTTGTCAGGCAATATTTGAGCTGGACTGGCAGATATTTTGAAGGTGCCTGACTAGAAAATAAATTCTAAAGAAGTTTGATACAGATAATGTTGAATAAGGATTTCGGTCTCGTAGATAATTATGTCTTCAGTGTTGCAAATGTTTTCATTTGCTTGACCAAATGTATGGCAGTCATTTCCAACCTGCAGACAGACTGCTCTATAGCTCAGTGATTAGGGCGTTTGCCTCGGGAATTGAAGGTCTCATGTTTGAATCCCAACTGGAGCACAAGATGTGTCCTTAGACAAAGACCCTTATGCCACACTTAACAAGAGCTGTCACATGACAGCACGCTCGACTATTCGAAAGGTTGTTAGTGAAATGGGTTTTTTGTCTAAGAACAGGAGTATTGTGTAATTGTCTATAAGAAATAAGGTCAAAGATATGAAACTTGTTCAAAGACCTTCGTAAATGTACATTACATTCAAAGCCTTACTCTGAATTCTGTAAGCCAACTGGAGGGAGGAGGGGATAATTTCAAAGAAATACATAACCTTGTAAATTTGATCATGAATAACTTTGTAACTTTTCAAAATTGATATGTATTGAATTAAAAAAGCATGACCGCTTCATGCTGCGTAATTATTCATGATAGTTCAAAAGAAAGCTATTTCGAGTATTTCCATGTTAGTCTGGTAAAAACTGTGACAAAATTCTAAGTTAAAAGGGGCATAAATGTGTCAAAAATCAAAAACAATGGTGAAGATGTTGACAGTAACCATACATTTTAAGTTTTAAGTCCATAAAAAAAATTAAAGTTAAAAAGGGGCATAAATCTGTCAGAAATAAAAACAGAGTTATGGGGATTGTTTGCTCAGATGATGATGTTGATGGTAGACACATACTTTAAGTCAATACCTTTGATAGTATTCAAGATATTTAAATTTATAAAAATCTTTAACCAAAAATTCTTAGTTAAAGAGGGGCATAAATCTGTCAAAAATCAAAACAGAGTTATGAGGATTGTTTCCTCAGGTGCAGATGTTGATGGTAAAGATATATTTTGAGTTTCAATTGAATACCTTTGATAATATACAAGATATTTGAATTTATAAAAAACTTAACAAAAATTCTAAGTTAAAAAGGGGCATAAATCTGACAAAAATCATAACAGAGTTATGCAGATTGTTTGCTCAGGTGAAGATGTTGATGGTAAAGATATATTTTGAGTTTCAAGTAATATACAAGATATTTGAATTTATAAAATTTTTACCAAAAATTCTAAGTTTAAAAGGGGCATAAATCTGTCAAAAATCAAAACAGAGTTATGCGGATTGTTTGCTCAGGTGAAGCTGTTGATGGTAAAGATATATTTTGAGTTTCAAGTGAATACCTTTGATAATATGCAATATATTCGAATTTACAAAAAACTTTAACCAAAAATTCTAAGTTAAAAAGGGGAATAATTCTGTCAAAAATCAAAACAGAGTTATTGGGATTGTTTGCTCAGGTGAAGATGTTGATGGTAAACATATAGTTTGAGTTTCAAGTGAATACCTTTGATAATATACAAGATATTTGAATTTATAAAAAACTTTAACCAAAAATTCGAAGTTTAAAAGGGGCATAAATCTGTCAAAAATCAAAACAAAGTTATGCGGATTGTTTGCTCAGGTGAAGATGTTGATGGTAAAGATATATTTTGAGTTTCAAGTCAATACCTTTGATAATATGCAAGATATTTGACTTTACAAAAAACTTTAACCAAAAATTCTAAGTTAAAAAGGGGCATAAATCTGTCAAAAATCAAAACAGAGTTATTGGGATTGTTTGCTCAGGTGAAGATGTTGATGGTAAACATATAGTTTGAGTTTCAAGTCAATACCTTTGATAGTATTCAAAATATTTGACTTTATTAAAAACTTTAACCAACGCAGACGCCGACGCCGACGCTGGGGCGAGTGCAATAGCCTCCTTATTCTTCGAATAGTCGAGCTAAAAATGGCACAGGGTGAGAAAAAAGTACAGCCTGACCAGGGCTAGAACAAGATACCCTGTGCATACAGGGCAAATAACCATCCTACCAGCCGGCAAATTCATTATTCAGTTGGCAAGTTCATTATTTAGTTGGCAAATTCATTATTCAGTCTGCAAATTCATTATTTAGTTTGCAAATTCATTATTCAGTTGGCAAATACATTATTCTGTCCTAGCAAAAGTTCGAAGTAGACAATGGGTTTTAAACTTTTATTTGCAGGATATAATAATCTTACTTTTCAGCAGAATATTGAGGTTATATCTTGTACCCAACAATTGTACTGGAAGAACTCTCACAATGCAAGCCCTCAGGAATAAATACACCTGAAATACATACATCATAACATGTAATAAGACCCATGAGCTGCTGAACATAACAAAAAATATTCACACATTTGACATGTTCTCTAGCTGATTTATACACTGGATGTTTTGTAACCAGTCCCTTTTCAATGAAACTGTAAATTTTAACATCATAAAGTTACACTTAACAACATGCATTTGAAACCTGTGAAAGACAGTGTTTGATCTAAATAGTGGATCATACAGACAAACCATCTTTGGTAGCAAGCCAGCCAGCCAGCCAGCCTGGGCATGCATCTAAAGATCTAAAGTGACCTCAAGTATGGGACTGTCCATCACAGGTGCTGATAAACTAAGAGTGGCTAGTTGGGATACATCAGTAGTGGCTGCTATAGGCAGGCGACTGCTAAATTGTGGTGATCACTAACACAGGTTCATCTGTACCCACCTGTCTGTGATGATGATGGTTACTCAGCAGCTGCGATACAGTCAGACCTCTGCATCCCTTTTTACCTGTATGTAGGCAGAAATATACACAATATCATAAAGCATAACATGCTGATAACCTCCCTTTGGAAATTAAACATCCACATAAAATGCTGATTATCTCTCTTCAGAACTTCAACATCCACATAAAATGATGATTATCTCCCTTCAGAACTTCAACATCCACATAAAATGATATTAACTCCCTTCAGAACTTTAACATCCACATAAAATGATGATTATCTCCCTTCAGAACTTCTTCAACATCCACATAAAATGCTGATTAGCCCAATCTGGAACTTCAACTGTTACAGTATTTTGATAATCTTTTTGTGCAATCAGCATTTACAATAATTACAACAGACAATACCCTATGCATAGATTTATAATAAATTTCATTGTATTTTAAATCCTGCAAACTACAGTACAGCTACATGTAAACCTTCATCAGGAATGAGAAGAAGGGTTTTTGAGAACCCTTCTGTGGTATTGCTGTAGTTTTAACTTAAGGTTTCTATCAACTTTCACAATATACCGACTGCAGTGGTGTGATTAGGCAAAGACGTGAGGGGAGGAAAATTATTTGTACATTGGGGTCAGGGGGCAATGTTTTGTGTTTTTAGCACTCGGGGGGAATAAAAATGCATTTCTAAAACACTTCTAAAGGAATTTTTCAATGTGTTTTTAACCAAGCAAGTTTGTTCTATAGTGATGTGTTAAGATAAAAGTAGTCAGTTTCAAAAATAAAAGATTAAAAAGTCTATATCAGGGGTCTTCGTATATCCATCTTGGGGGCCAAAATTGATGATATACCTCGTCATCAAACACATATTGTAATTGCTATTAAAAGGTAATCTGATATAAATTTCTAATAAAAATGAACCTGTATATCTTTCAATTTGGACCGAACCATTACATCTTCGAACAGGTGCTGATTGAAAATTTACCGGCTGACAAGCTAACAATGCAGACCATGATCCAACTACACAGATGTGCATGCTGATCATGATCTACACTGGCTGTAAAAAGCAACATCACTTGCCACCAGCATCACTTGCCACCAGCATCACTTGCCACCAACATGGAAAGAGTTAAATTGTTTGTTACATACCTCTTGTTTTCTTACAGCAGATACTAGATGCAGTTTTCTTGCACAGAGCAGCACAGTGGTGTTTCAGTAGTGCCTTGAATGGACATCTCCTGTTACAGAATAAAACAATTACAAACATCATCCTGTACAATTATCTCCCTTGATAATAAGTACTGAACAGGACTCTTGAAATGGTATCACTCACAAAATATAGACATGTGTTTCCAAGACAATATAGAAGCCTGTCACTGGAGGCCTACAATCTTTATTTTTATACTTGTAGCAACTAATAGATATAGTTAGTAACTCACCTATGTTTCTCAATCAGTTGCTGTAGTAATGGTACAATGCTTGTGAACACTGGAATGTCTACAGTCTGCTTGTTTACAGACTGCACGGAATGTTGACTGGTACACACATCTTGGGCCAAGTGTTGACTGGTACACACATCTTGGGCTGAATGCTTGCTGGCACACAAACTTTGACTTGAATGTTGAATAGCACACACATGTTGGGCTGAACGTGGACTAGGAGACATTTCAGCTTGATTTTGACTGGTACCCACATGCAGAAGTATTTTGCTTTCACCCTCCTTTTCCCTTAAAACTGCACTTGTTTCTTGCATAACCTTGTAAAGAACATATTTTATTCATGTTAAACTTCCAATAAAGAACCAACAATCAGAAATGCATGTGTCTAAATTGCCATTCTTTAATGAAAATGTATTATGCAGTTAAAATTATTGTTAAAAGCCATAGATCACTAAGTTTTTCAAACTGTCTTAACTGCATTCAAAAGATTGCTTCACTGCACATAGACTAGCTTAATAATACTTCATCCATGTACATTCAAACAGGAGCAGTGTTGCAAAGTAATGTAGTAAATTTATACAACATAATTATGACTTGTTGTCCATTCACCCTGATTAGCAACAGTACTGTAATACTAATATGGCCTAGAGCTATAGGTGTTTGGGCGGATTGAAAGAAAACAAAAGGCCAGGTTCGTTTCCAAGAAACGACTCCAATGTGACTCAAGCTTTCTTCACAATCGAGCTAAAACAAATTAGTATAAACTAAACTAAATCTGATACTTACAGAGCAGGGATTTACAGATAACATCTGCATCTCAGTTGTTTCAGATGAGGCATGCAAGCAGCCTGTATTGCTCCTGTTGTAGTTTCTAAACTTAATGTCCTCTTCTACCCCTTCCCTGCCTGGATAAATTAATACAATATCAAGTGTGGGAGAATTCTTCACAAATCTGTTTGACTCTGTGTTCTTCCTGCTTAGAATTATTTCATGTTTCCTTTTCACTAAAAGTGCTTCTTTTCCGCATCTACAGTTACAACATGTACATGTTTCACAGGAAGTTCTTCCAGGCCCACAATTCCCGACACAAACTGTCTCCAATGATTTTGAATTGTCTCCCTTGAGTTTGGTAACTACAGCTTCTTCATTGCCTTTCTCACAAACCTCACACATTCCCATTTCTACTGAATTATTACTGTCTTTCCCATTAGTGTCAGAGAATGTGTTAGTGCTTAAATCAATACAGAGTCTACTTACGCCACATTTTGAGGTTTCTATCAGTGTACATGTACCAGATGAATCCGGTAACAATGCTATCTTACCACTCGGTTCGTTCCAGAAACTTGGATGTGGATTCAGATCAGCACTGTTACGGTTCTGTAAACTGTCCCTTTCCAAGTTCTCTGTCATCCCTGTATCCACAGAAATACCCAAGGCTCTCTGTATACTGTACAGATCAGGGGAGGTTACTCTGACGGATTCAGTATCGGATAAGACGTTTGTTTCACAGAATATCTCCTTGTACAGCAGCAAGATATCTTCTGAAGTTGTGCCAAGCCTTGAAAGTAATACTGAAATAAAAGGTACATTAATTATCCTTCTGGTTCAAAATGTACATGTAGTGCCTCTCAAGGGTACAACAAGTACACAACAACGACAAATACACATTGTGTCTTTTAGAACTTACTTTGAGCAACCGCCCATCACAGGTTTTGAAAAATGTGTTGCCATTTATAAGATCAAATTTTAGGTTAAATATTTTATGTTAAAATTTCTGTAAGTTTCAATTTCTTTCGCCACTCTGCAGACTTTGGTGCATATGTCAGCATGGTAAATGGCAAGGAAGAACCAGCTTTGACCAGTTAGCAAGTAGACAGATTAAAAGGCCGGCTCTCTGGGTGTAATCTATGCTCAGTGATGTTGCCATATAGTACAGGTTCAAATCCCAGCTTCTACCCTAAAAGTTCATATGAATTTAAAAAATTGAACTGAAAAAATTATCAAATTACAGACAGTTTACCTAGCTGCCTTTCTTATTTGTAGAAGTTATGACAAAGTCTGAAAACAGATAAGTATTTCAAGAAAGTGAAAGTTATAAGGCTAAATTTTACTCGAATCAAATCTAAAAGGAATCTTCAAAACTTTCATTTTGTACCTGATTGTGTGAATCTCTCTCTAGGGTTCCTTGAAAACAGCATGCCGTTTTTAGGTAATGCAAGTTGGAATCTACAAGATAAAATTTCAAGCATACTTATTATGGTGACAACAGTCTGGCACATGAAACAACTTACACAATGTACAAACGTATACATGACAACTGTTTCAAACATGACCTTTAAATGTCACACCGTGCCCAACAAGTCTTGATG
This sequence comes from Saxidomus purpurata, assembly GCA_022818135.1. Classification (NCBI taxonomy): domain Eukaryota; kingdom Metazoa; phylum Mollusca; class Bivalvia; order Venerida; family Veneridae; genus Saxidomus; species Saxidomus purpurata. The sequence goes on along the minus strand of JAFMSR010000296.1, from coordinate 42,097 downwards.
TACAAGTGAAATATACACAATACTGAACATAACAAAACAGATATTAGTGCCAAATAACTGTTAAACCCACCCGCGCATATTTCAAATTATAGAATAAACGAACTAACGTCACAATAAGATGATCGAAATATACTATCAAATGTGACACTTCTGGCAAGTTGTGGATAACCCTAGCATTGAATTCAAGGTAAAAAACAAGGTGAAATCATGATTATTTTCATGTGGTTTCACGCACCTGTTCCTACAGTATTTCAGTTATCAATGGATATTTTATCAACCAGCCCTCATGGATTACAAGTGCTAGACTACAGTACTATCCTTGGTATGAAATTGAAATGAGCAAGATTGGTGGGCGGGCTCAATCTTCATCAATGAGAATATGTAACGGATTCACGCAATACATTGTAACTAACATGACAATCTCAGGGGATGAAAATCTTAGGTGATTTTCAAGGTTTTTTGTTGGTGAAATTGGGCAAATTCATTTAAATAAAACAGTAATTGTATGAAAAATGTCATTAGAAATCATTGAAATTGACAAGCATCATTGTAAAAATGATAAATTTGATAAAAAGGTTGATAAAACTTCTACTTTTGAGGTGGATGGGGTGTTTAACAAGCATTTGGGAAAAATTTAACTAATTTTCAGGAAGAAAAATCGGCTACAAAAATAGTAGGTAAATTTATGCCCCAACTAATGAACTCTTTGTATGTTGTAAAAGTTTGACACTAGTTCCAACCATATTTCCGCCATTTCTACAGGCCAATCAAATATAAGCTAGAGTTGTTGTTGCAAGAGTTTAACGCCAGTTTCAAAAATATTTTGGTAATTTTTACAGGTGGGTACTTTACTAGCCATCGTTCATGGGATGACCCCAGTACTAGATCCCTATCCTTCATAAAATACTACCAACTTGATCAAATACAGAGACATGGACGGTAGCAGGGATTGACCCCATCACCATCAGTCTATTAATAGAGCATTTAATCACGGAGGCAGATAATGAACTCCTTTTCTGTCAATGTATATGATCGTAAATTTACAGCACATGTTTGTTTTCCCTTTTTGCACAGGGTCTATAGAATTAACTTCTATATTGTATGGCAAGTTTTAAAAGAACACGATCACTTTAACTCACTCTTAGCACCTTGGATGCAACATTACTTGTTGCTTTTATATTACCAAGAAAGACATCTTTTATTGTCTTTTGGGCAAACTTGACCATTATTTGTACAAACAAAAATTTCCTAACATTGCTTTTTAAATTTGAAGTGGTACTACATCATGTACATGGTATTTCATTCAAAATTATTGCAAAAAAAAATTTCCTACAAGACACATCCTTTTTAACAAACTCTTGTCTAAATGATTCTGCGAAAATTTCTTTAGAATATCAAGAAAACGCGAAAATTTGTTTTCGTGAATATAAATTTGGTAACAGAGGGGGGGGAGGGGGGGAGGGCATCATTAATCTATCAGTAAATCATGCAAATTTTCAATCTAAGCCCATTCAAAATGTGGGCTTTAAATCTGCTCAACTTACTCAAAAGGGCAAAATGGTCTGCATCCGTCCTTAACTTCGGAAACTTTCGAATGTTTCCTCTTACACTTTCTCCTTTTCTTTGGAGTTTTAGAAACGGTTGTACCATCTGTTGTCCGATATTTACTCCTCTTTTCATCATATTTAGATGCCACCTTGGCTGTTTCAACCACATCTTTATCACACATTTCTTCTTCATTCAATCTAACATTTGTAGCGTCTTCAGTGCAACGATCACTCCGAGATTGCAAACGACGTCTTTTAGTTTCAACTTCATGATCAACGTCTTCCATTTCATCGCCATTCTCCAAATCGGTATCACCAACCTTCCTCTTTAACGTGTGAACTTCTTTCAACTCACCAGCAACTCCTTTGGCACTAATACCGCTTTGTATATCCTCCAGCGTCTCATTATCTAGCTCCCCTAATGTCTGGTCATCAAAAAGTTTTCCCCGGCTGGCGTATATTTCACTCCTTCTTTTCAGTTCTAAAAATCTATTTTCATGTATCTGTTCATATTTCCTTTTCTTCTTTCCTTTGACAATCCTTTTTAACAAAATGAAATCATTCTTTCTCTTATGTTTGTTACACTTTTTACTTCTTTTTACACATAAATCAACCTGCTCTACACCTTTTATGTCCTCAAATATCACTTTGTTTGTATTGCTACCACTGTTAGAATTACGTTTCACTTGTGACGTCCCTGAACAAGCCATACTACACTCACCAACTTTTCTTGAATTAATTTCTTTAAGGTTATCAGAAGTATCTTCTTGTACCTTTTCTATTTCATATTCTTCATCAGCATTCTTTCTATCCTCAGCTGTAACTTCAATCTCATCACTGTTTTGAACTTGCTGTTTAACTGGAGTTGTTCTTTTAACCTTGTGTGCCACAGTTTCTACAGAGTTATTAATTGGTGCACCTTCAAGAGACAATGTAACAGCTTTGAAACAACAACAACAAGAGGTATCACTAAACTGGTCTGACTGGACTGTTCTATGTAAGTTTTGTGAAAATCTTCAGCAACGTTATCAAGGAAAACCTATCTTTCATTTGAACAACTAATGGTATCATCCAAGTTGAATGATGGACAAGTCTATGTTAAAATTTTGTAAGTTTCAGGGCTACTAACAGACTAATGGACTTTCATTAGCCAGGAATGTGCACTTACATTTTGGCAACAGGGTTCATATTAAAATTAGATCCATGTACTAAGTATAGGTTAGGGTTCATTCTGATTCATTTACGAAAATAAATTGGTCAAGCACGGTTCATGCCATGCGCCCAATTTATTGAAGTAAATTTATTAAAATCAGCATAACCTACTTAGTGTTTGAAATTATTTTTTTGTAAATCAGCATTGTTCCCCTATTTACTTACTCTATGAATATTAATTTACTTAATTTAAAGTGCAGTGAATACTGTGCTGCGATTGGACAAAAAATAATTTCAAAAACTAATGGGAGTTGATACCATACCTGAAATTTGAACCATACATGTAGGCGTAACTTGATAAAACAATGACGTGTGTTCTAGCAGGAACATCATTGCAGTCTCACCTGCCCTGAAAACACAGTACATGTACTATATATAATTCTGTATTATCTGCAACATAATGGATTTTCACACAATGATGATATGTATTCTAAATGATAAACAGGCAACTCTGATAAGAGAGTGAAAAATGAGCAACACTAAAGACGTGTTTCATAACAATGTTACTTTTTTAGACAATTTTGACACATCCATGCTTTAGTAAAGAGTTGTGCTACATTATGAACAGAAGCAATTTTTCCTTAATATCCGAACACCGCAGCTGCAGTATTCACTGTATAAAGACAATGTTTTTGCCAAATACAAAACATAAACAATGAAGACAGACTACAAAACACAAGACCTGCATGCATTTACAATGTACATGTAAGTAATACGCTTAACCTAGCATAGAAATGGCTTGTTACCCTGGAACAATGTTAACTTGGGATTTAAACTCTGTACCTTGCGAGTAACATTTCCCACGATGGGTAGAATAATCTATTGACACACGAGTTTGGGTACCGACTCTCCACGTTCACGCCGCAACTTAGAGCAAACGGGTCTGCAGACATCTGTAGAAGACAAACAAAACATTTTTTTACAAGAAGTTTCCCTAAAATGGCAAGTTTAAAGAAAATGTTCACAGTGGAACATTAAACATGATAATAAACATAGTTTACTTTTTGCAATACCTGATAATCATCTGTAGCTTGACAAAGCCTTGAGCTTGTATTAAGAAATACGGGTTTTTCACAGACTTATCGTTCTTGCGTACTATTCAGCGTTAAAGAGCACCAACAGTTATCAATCGGCGAATGAGGGGACAGTTTCGGTCCAATAACGAAAGCGTATAACTTTGTTTTATGTTTCATGAATAGATAATACTATAATTATCGTGTATGTTGCTAAACTATTGACTTATTTTTCTTACAAATTATATACTTAATTTAAATAAGTATATTTTTGTAACTTTAATTGTAGAAAATGATGAAATTATAATGAAAGAAAGAATCACGGGCTAAGGCATAGCTTCTTCACACTACAATTTCATGAATGTGCAGAAATTAATTCTAACATGACTCACGATTTTGTCTCTATATACAAAGAGTAGAAAAATTATGTTATACTAAACCATATACAACGCGGGAACCGATATGCTGTAAACATGACGTCATATTGCGCCGCATGACGTTAAATGAGCGTTCGCGTAGAAAATAAAGCTTTGCATTTATTCACTTTTTGTAATATCTGGTCATGTTAGAATCGAAATAACATCCTTTTCAGCGTTGTTATCGTCTAATAAACAATAATTTGTCGTACTGATGCGCAGTTATAAACCACTCAGGCCTTCGTGGCTAATCACTGCGTATCACTACTCCAAATCATTGTTTATTAAACGACTAACACCGCTGGAACGGATGTTATTTCATAATTAGATTGTACTTTCAGCATTTCAACAAAATATCAAAATTGTATTTCTTAAAAAGTTTAGTAAGTTTGTTCTTGTATCTAAATTAAAAGATAAAGCAAAGGAAATACGTGGTGTGGGAGTTTTCTTTTTTCAAACAGAAACACTTCTACAGCGCGTTTTGTGTATTAAACATTTTACTATGTATACATATAGTTAATTGTAAATGATTTCATTATTTAAACAATACAAAAAATTATCAAATCAATTTCAAAAAAAAAAATTGAAAAGTGAGTCATATTTGTACGGACATCGCAGACAAGTAGTGCAGAGCTTAGAATAAGCTTGGACGTATCTCGTACTCATGTGTGTTCGTATGTCGCTCGTACCATGTCCGTACGACAAGAATAAATCTGAAAATTTCTCATTTTTAGCTAGAATCGTCACAGATGGCGTACGGAGCCCGTGCGACGAAAGTCATGCCTTGCGGGTCTCATGCAAACATTGCAAGTTCCCCATCCTATGTCCGTATTATCGCGCAAACATCTTACATTGACCGTTCGACTACCTTGTGACAGTCATGCGAGCACCGGCAAGCTCTTGCGGGCCTCTACATGCGCTACCTGTATGAACTCTAACGGGACCATTGCAGTGACCGTACAGGGCCCTTGCGAGCTGCTCCTGACATCTGAAATTCTACAAGCTCCACGAGAACTCGGTCAAACATTTCACCGAGTCCTCTAGTCTATGATGTCCGTATGGTTCTGTGCGATTTTGCAAAATCTCAACTGAAAACCTATACTTCTTGTACGGAGCTTGTAGTGTTAATGTGGCCAGGTTATAATTCGCCAACTACTACGGCACAGACTTATACTTACTACGGCTTAATTACAAATCAATCATGACTTGTATATTCTACGTTCCTGCTTTCAGCCCTGCTGCTTTAGATAATAATTTTACTATTTAATGAAACCTTTTCTTTAAAGATGTCTGAAAAGAAGTCAGTACAATAGTCTGTAGAAAGCAAATTAATATAAATAGGTAGAAAAACGGGTGTGTGCTAATTTTCATTTAGGGCTTAAGATTACATAGCTCTGTAATCAGTTCGAAAGCAGATGACAAAAAAAAACGGGCTAACAAAAGTTGTAATAAAATATTGAAAAGTGTTGCCATAGCACTGAAAATGATTTTTAAAAAAATTATTCAATGACATATGAAGATACAAAAATGAAAACCACAACGCGGTCATTTTCTTTCTGTTCATGATGTATATAGACACAAAATACGCTCTGTCATGTTGTTTTATTTCAGTTAATTATTACGCCTGCACACGCACATAAATACACATGTGTCCGTGGTCTGCACTATTAATCGTTACAGAGATTATTATATTTTTTAAATCATTTACCCATTTCAACAAAAAGGGACAAATTGAAATAGATTTAAGTAAAATAGATTTAATATATTTAAAACTGCTGCCGTACCACTTTACAATAGAAAATAACCGTAGAGTATATTTTTTTCGTCGTTTACTTTTTTCGTTGATCATTCTAAATATTAGCTTTGAATATATTTGAATGATTAAAAGAATAAAATATGATTAAACATCTGTAAATGGCTTTTAACAATGTCGTTAAAGTGTTTTATAAAAAAATATAAATGATAGATCAATATATCAGTATATATCGCTATACAGTCGCGTGTAACTGCCCCCTTATTTGATAATACGGTCGAATCCGTTAATGTCACACATGCGCAGAAGTCTGTGAAAAACCCGTATTAAGTAAAATATTATGAAATCAAAGTCAGTGATCATTTCCTAATTTATAGATCAAATAATGTTATAGTTGCAACACCTTTTTTCACTATTTCTTTACAAGCCATTGTTCAAATTCATGCAGTCTGATCATGATCTGCACTGATGGCTATTGAATCAATAAACTTTCCTTGAACACCCCATTAAACAATGAATGGTTATGTTCATATTGAAAATTGGGATAGGTACATTTTACAAATTTAACATGGGAAGGGTTAACAAATTAAAGAGTAACAAATGATTTAACAGTGGTAGAAAAAGTAGGACACCAGGTTTATTCTATGCTTACTAATTGAAATACTGTTTTCTATCAGTGACATACACTGTGGTGATATAGATATCATATCAGTCACCATGTGGATGATATATAGGTCTGCTGTAAGTACTTTTTTTCAGTGACCAGTGCATATACCTGTACATAATTTAGCTAAAAATGTTTAGTTTATAGCATAAATAAAAAGAAAATGTGTTAGCTTTGAGTTGATATGGAATGTATCTCAACTGAAAGCTGTTCAATTTTCACATATTTTAATTGAGCTTGTGAAAATATTAAAATTGTATCACTTTTCGTTTTAGATATATTCCATATCCACTCAAAACAAACAAATATACAAAATTTATCAGACACTTACCAAACAAAATCCATTTGTAAGGACATTTTTCCCATACCCTTTCTTGCTCAAAATTCTCTGGAAAAAAACGACACAATATCATTAAATATATATATATGGATGGTTTGCAAACAAAATCTGTTCATTACAAATGAAATACAGCTTTCATGTAAACATTAACAGTTGCTGCACATGCAAGCGCATTAAAACTAGGCACAGGAAGAAAATTAAGCTTTCCATTATAAAACTTATGTTAATGTACTGTTTAAACGCCCCAGACAGGGGTTCATTAGAAACCGACAAAAAAATTTACCCAGCAGATGTTTATTAAAGCTGCTTGCTCTCAGATTTTGTTAAAAAATAAAGTTCTTCGAACTGGATGTTAACTATGTATTTTAGAACTTATAGTCATATAAAAAGGCTCCAGTATAAATTCCTGTCATGTATATCTTTAAATTTCAAATAATATGCTACCAAATTTAAAAGCCTTGCAAACGGTTTTGAAATTCCAAAATAAACATATAATGTAGCGGTGCCGTGTAACCGACATTTTCTGATTTCTGCAAATTCCTACCTAGATTTCTGCTTATTTTTTTGGCAGTGGCTAGTACGTGTAATTTACCTAGTCTTTTGGTCTAGGTAGCCGGATCCGGCTTCCCAGACCAAAAGGCTAGGTAGCCGAACATTTATTTCAACTGTTTGTTTCTTTTCATTTTTAACAGTCTTATACATGTTGCACAAGTCATATTTTTTTCCTCGCTGTATTGTTGGTACAATACACCTGTAAAAGCAACCTGTTACATTTAGATTCTTTGAATGGCCGTGAAAAGTGTATTATCTGGCTGTTCTATAATTATACGAAGTAAGAATATATTGGAAAATACAGCCGTACCCTTTATTTTCTTTATTTTTTGATGATACAAGGTAGCGGTAAATTACACGTACTACTTCGATCCTTATCTAATATTAATAAACAAGTTAAGTATTACAAATAATGTACCTTAATGAATGATTATTCAATAACGATTCTATATAGAGCCTTGTATGAAATATATGTACGGCTACCTAGCCTTTTGGTCTAGGTAGCCGGATCCGGCTACCTAGACCAAAGGACTAGGTAGCGGTCTAGGTAGCCGGATCCGGCTACCTAGACCAAAGGACTAGGTAGCCGGTCACGGCTACCTAGCCACTGCCTATTTTTTTATTCTAGCCTTTAATTTATTAAAGATATGTATAAGTATGTCAATTCTTAAAAAAAAAAAAATTTCAAAGGTAACTGAGAGCGAGCAGCTTTAAAGACACCAAAAACTAAGAGATGTTCAATGAAAGCAAGTGTTGTATCCTCTTATTTCTCACTGTAAAGAATGACCTCCAATAGTCAACACATACCTGTATAGCAGTGAGAACAATCTCCTTCTGTGGATGATAATGAGATGCTGTGACCTTGGGCACACTACAAATCTTTGTGTCCTCACAAACAAACACACAGGTAAGTAGTCTCCTGTAACTAAAAGATTAGAGAACAAAAGTGCAACATTCTACAGTGCGAAAAGTAGAGGTGTAACGATTCATCGCGGTACATGGTGCAAAAAAATAGAAAATAATGAATAAAGTGTATATTTTATTAGCTTTCCAGCATGTTCAGTGTCAGATACAAAACATTTTAAACTAGAGCTATCACTAAATGTGATTAATACCCCCAAAAGACTGCTTTATAAACTGAAGAAGTTCATAGTAACATAATACCTTGCAAACAAACTAAAAAGAGATATTGTTCTTAGCAGTTCCTCTCATTGTGCTTGACCATTGTATGAAGTTGTATTGAATTCCAACTTGTAGTTTTCGAAAAATGCTCCAGACAAGGAAAAGTAACAAAGGGCAATAACCCTGTAATTAGTCAAGATGGAGTTATGGTTCCTGTGCACTGCACTTCCTCTCATTGTGCTTGACCATTGTATGAAGTTGTATTGAATTCCAACCAGAAGTTTTCAAGTTATGCTCCGGACAAGGAAAAGTAACAAAGGGTAATAACTCTGTAATGAGTCAAGATGGAGTTATGGTTCCTGTGCACTGCACTTCCTCTCAATGTACTTGACCATTGTATGAGGTTGTACTGAATTCCAACTAGTAGTTTTCAAGTTATGCTTCGGACAAGGAAAACTAACAAAGGGCAATAACTCAGTAACTAGAGCTATCACTAAATGTGATTAATACCCCCAAAAGGATTGCTTTATAAACTGAAGAAGTTCGTAGTAACATAATACCTTGCAAACAAACTAAAAAGAGATATTGTTCTTAGCAGTTCCTCTCATTGTGCTTGACCATTGTATGAAGTTGTATTGAATTCCAACTTGTAGTTTTCGAAAAATGCTCCAGACAGGGAAAAGTAACAAAGGGCAATAACCCTGTAATTAGTCAAGATGGAGTTATGGTTACTGTGCACTGCACTCCCTCTCACTGTGCTTGACCATTGTATGAAGTTGTATTGAATTCCAACCAGAAGTTTTCAAGTTATGCTCCGGACAAGGAAAAGTAACAAAGGGTAATAACTCTGTAATGAGTCAAGATGGAGTTATGGTTCCTGTGCACTGCACTTCCTCTCAATGTACTTGACCATTGTATGAGGTTGTATTGAATTCCAACTAGTAGTTTTCAAGTTATGCTTTGGACAAGGAAAAGTAACAAAGGGCAATAACTCGGTAAATACTCAAGATAGAGTTATAGTTCTTGTACACTGCACTTCCTCTGAGTGTGCTTGATCATTGTATGAAGTTGTATTGAATTCCAACCAGTAGTTTTCAAGTTATGCTCCGGACAAGGAAAAGTAACAAAGGGCAATAACTCTGTAATGAGTCAAGATGGATTTATAGTTCTTATGCACTGCACTTCCTCTCAATGTGCTTGACCATTGTATGAAGTTGTATTGAATTCCAACCAGTAGTTTTCAAGTTATGCTCCGGACAAGGAAAACTAACAAAGGGCAATAACTTAGTAAATACTCAAGATAGAGTTATAGTTCTTGTACACTGCACTTCCTCTGAGTGTGCTTGATCATTGTATGAAGTTGTATTGAATTCCAACCAGTAGATTTCAAGTTATGCTCCGGACAAGGAAAAGTAACAAAGGGCAATAACTCTGTAATTAGTCAAGATGGAGTTATGGTTCTTGTGCACTGCACTTCCTCTCATTGTGCTTGACCATTGTATGAAGTTGTATTGAATTCCAACCAGTAGTTTTCAAGTTATGCTCCGGACAAGGAAAAGTAACAAAGGGCAATAACTCTGTAATTAGTCAAGATGGAGTTATGGTTCTTGTGCACTGCACTTCCTCTCATTGTGCTTGACCATTGTATGAAGTTGTATTGAATTCCAACCAGTAGTTTTCAAGTTATGCTCCGGACAAGGAAAAGTAACAAAGGGCAATAACTCTGTAATTAGTCAAGATGGAGTTATAGTTCTTGTGCACTGCACTTCCTCTCAATGTGCTTGACCATTGTATGAAGTTGTATTGAATTCCAACTAGTAGTTTTCAAGTTATGCTCCGGACAAGGAAAAGTAACAAAGGGCAATAACTCTGTAATTAGTCAAGATGGAGTTATAGTTCTTGTGCACTGCACTTCCTCTCAATGTGCTTGACCATTGTATGAAGTTGTATTGAATTCCAACTAGTAGTTTTCAAGTTATGCTCCGGACAAGGAAAATGCAACAGACCGACCGACCGACCGACCGACCGACCGACCGACCGACCGACCGACCGACCGACCGACCAACCGACCGACCGACCAACCACCGGGTGACTCCTATATACCCCCCTAAACTTCGTTTTGGGGGTATAAATACTCAAGATAGAGTTATAGTTCTTGTACACTGCACTTCCTCTGAGTGTGCTTGATCATTGTATGAAATTGTATTGAATTCCAACTAGTAGTTTTCAAGTTATGCTCCGGACAAGGAAAAGTAACAAAGGGCAATAACTCTGTCATTAGTCAAGATGGAGTTATGGTTCTTGTGCATTGCACTTCCTCTCAATGTGCTTGACCATTGTATGAAGTTGTATTGAATTCCAACCAGTAGTTTTCAAGTTATGCTCCGGACAAGGAAAAGTAAGAAAGGGCAATAACTCAGTAAATACTCAAGATAGAGTTATAGTTCTTGTACACTGCACTTCCTCTGAATGTGCTTGACCATTGTATGAAGTTGTATTGAATTCCAACTAGTAGTTTTCAAGTTATGCTTTGGACAAGGAAAACTAATAAAGGGCAATAACTCAGTAAATACTCAAGATATAGTTATAGTTCTTGTACACTGCACTTCCTCTGAATGTGCTTGATCATTGTATGAAGTTGTATTGAATTCCAACTAGTAGTTTTCAAGTTATGCTCTGGACAAGGAAAACTAACAAAGGGCAATAACTCAGTAATTAGTCAAGATGGAGTTATGATTCTTGTGCACTGCACTTCCTCTCAATGTGCTTGACCATTGTATGAAGTTGTATTGAATTCCAACTAGTAGTTTTCAAGTTATGCTCCGGACAAGGAAAAGTAACAAAGGGCAATAACTCTGTAATTAGTCAAGATGGAGTTATAGTTCTTGTGCACTGCACTTCCTCTCAATGTGCTTGACCATTGTATGAAGTTGTATTGAATTCCAACTAGTAGTTTTCAAGTTATGCCCCGGACAAGGAAAATGCAACAGACCGCCCGACCGACCGCCCGACCGACCGACCGACCGACCAACCACCAGGTGACTCCTATATACCCCCCTAAACTTCGTTTTGGGGGTATAAATATCTTGTTTTTAAAAAGTTACACAGTTAAAAAAACACCCCTAACAACACAATAACATGGACTGGTCTGCTGCCTGCATTGATCTCTTATCAGTAGAAAATATTGCGTAATACAGTGTTTTATCTGCAAACACAATCAATCCTATATTATCTGGCTCTACAATTTGCGCCCATTAGGAGTTTTGGCAACTTCACCTAGGGAGATATCCCAGGCACAGGCCCTTTCTCAGGTACTATATAGTAAGAAAGGGCCTGTGATCCCAGGGTGGGCCAGAACCGTAAACAATCTGAATGAAAAAAAAACTGAAACAAGAGCACCGCCTACGGGTGCCTGATGCTCGTCTGATTTTATCCTTTTACCGTTTATTTATTACCATTTTTTAAAGTAACAGTGTCCTTGACCTTGACCCCGAAACACAATCCCACAGAAGGTATTTTCACAAAGATTTATTTTTAGAGAAAGGTTTTGTTTTATTTCAACTTTGTGTATATACAACATTATTATATTCAATGTAACCATGTTCACATTATATATATTGGAGAAATCACATAGTTCTTATCAAGTGCAGGAATTAGAATGAGAAATGTTTAGTAATTCTCAAATGACAACCTAACTGATAGGTCAGGTAGCAAGCTTATGCAAGTTAGCTTTAGGACAAGGAAACCCTACAGTAATTATAGACAGGATGTCACTTCTCTTGCCTTTATAAACTGTCACATAAGCTTGCTGGTCACTGCACTTCACAGAATGAATTAAAAGAGTTGTTTTAAACTGTTTTATTCTTCAATACAGGTAAGAATTATGTTGATTTTGCTTAATTCAAATATTTAACTCTTGGTATAACTTATCATTTTAAGAAATGAAAAGTAAATGTAAACCAGAGTAAATGTTTATACTGAGTTTTGTATTAATAAGAATTTAATAGGTTATGTACTGATTGATTTTATATACAGTAAATGTTTGTACTGAGTTTTGTATTAATTGAAATTAAACAGTTTAGTTCATCTACTAATTGTATTAATTAGAACTAAACAGATTTTATATTAGAAATGTATTTAACCTTTCACAAGCGAGTTATTCCCTTTGTATGTTTGTATATTGACTGCACTTCACAGAATGAATTAAAAGAGTTGTTTTAAACTGTTTTATTCTTCAATACAGCCCCTTGGATCCGCAACTAAGCGTACCAAAAATATACAGGCCAAAAATAGCCCTGAAAACTGGTGGTGAATCATAACAAGATCCCGAGGGAAAATTAATGCAGAGATACCAAAGCTACCCTTTAAGATCCAAGGGGCCTATCACAGAAGTACAGAAGGCTGAGACAGTGATCCTTACACCAGCGGAAGAAGACACTCCAATCTCGATCCGGACCCCAGCTGAAGAAGACGCTCCAATCTCTCCAATATCTGACTTTGATACAGACGAAGAAAGAACAGATTCAGAGCCAACCATGAGCCGCCCAAATTCGCCAGTGCTGCCAGTCATGCAAGGTAGGCCTCCTTTTAAAACTGACGTAGTAGGCAAGTTTGATCCTCATGTTTCAGATGCAAAAACATGGTTAGAAAGGTACTTGTACTTTGGACAAGTAACTGGGACCACTGTAAACAATTTGGCTAAATATTTTGGGATGTATTTAACAGTAGGGATGGCATTTGATTGGTTTACTTCTTTGTCTGATGAAGTCAAAACAGATTTTGATATGTTAAAGGCAAAATTTTTACAAAGATTTGGCAGAAAAGTAGACCCTATTCAAATTTTGGCAGATCTTTTTCAAATGAGGCAGAAACAAAAACAATCAGTTAGGGATTTTGTTTATGAGGTACATTCAACAGCACATCTGGCAGATATTTCTAGCGATAATGTCTTAAGTGCAATAAGTGGGGGACTCTTGCCACATATTAAGGCAGATTTAAGGCGTAATCCACCCAAAACTTTGGAAGAACTTATAGAAACAGCTGAACTGTCCGAGAGTGCACATCATATAAATCCACCCCAAGTTAATTTTTCTGAACAAGCATTTACTGAAATTGTTAAAAATGCTATAGGAAATGTAAACATGGTAGAATTAAAAAATCAGGTGGAATCTTTGGCTAAACATCAAGCAGAAATAAATGCAATACAAAGTCAAACAAACAGAAATTTTTCAAGACAACAAAATTACGCTGCAGGTCCAAGGTATCAAGGAAACAAAGCTCCTTCGGCAGAATGTCGGGCTTGCGGAAGAAATCAACTTCATGATTTTTCTACATGCTTTGCCAAGACCAAAAATTGTCATTTTTGTAAAAGGAAAGGTCACATTAAGCCAGCATGTCGAGACTGGAAAAGATATAATCAACAATAGGGGTGTTTGCCTGCTAATTGTAAAAGAGGGAACAATTTAGCAAGGCCAAGTTATAATAAATTTTCAAAAACTACACCATTTTCAGAAAATAAACTCAAGAAATTAAATAAATTAACTTCAAAACATCAAAAGTTACAACAAGAATCCAAAACTAATCAGTTAAATATAGATAAAATTCCTTCAATTGCAAATGCAACTGTTACTACACCTTTACAACGTAATTTCATTACTGTTCATGTTGAAAATAAACAACTAAAAACACTAGTGGACTCTGGCAGTAGTTTGTGTTGCATAAAAAAATCCCTCTTACAACAATTATGTCCAAAGTTAAGGACACTTAATCCTAGCAAATATTCACATGTTAAAGGAATTAGTGGAAAACTGATAGAAGTTAGTGGCACAGTCACATTGACAGTTAGGATAGGAGAACAAGATTTTTTACATGAGTTTCATGTTTTCAATGATATTCATCACTCTCTGATTATAGGAATTGACTTTTTACAAGATCACAAATGTACACTTAACTTCGCCAACTCTCAGTTTGAAACTGCTACTGGAACTCCAATCATAAACTTTATGTCAACATTTAAGATCGGTTTAGCAAGACTTACACATGCATTGACATTGGATCCTATGTCTGAGTATTTAGTTCCAGTTAGACTTTCAAAAATTGAAAATGGTAACATAGCACTAATTGAGCCTGTTTGTTCTTTATCAGAAAAGAAGGTAGCAGTAGCTAAATCACTCAACAAATCTATAAAAGGAAGAACTATGTGTAGAATTTTAAATCCTTTGCCAAGCTCAACCTATTTAAAAGCTGGCACAGTTGTTGGCAAATTATTTCCAATTGATGAAAGTTCAATTAGCACTCCTTTTGAAATAAATGATGTTGTTGGTGATGATGATCATGATGATGATCACGATGATGATGATATTGGTATTCACTCAAGTTCTAAAATTGAAAGTGAAGCAATACTAAAAGAGTTAGGCATTTCACTAAATGACTCAGAAATTTCAAATGAGGAAAAATCGAAATTAAGGTCTTTTATTGCCCGAAATAGAGATATGTTTGCTTTAGATTCATCAGAACTAGGTTGTACAAGTTTACATTCACATAGAATAGAGACAGGTGATGCTCCACCTCAAAGACAATATCCATACAGGGCTGCCCCTGCTCAAAAGAAAGAAATTGAATCACAAGTTGAGGATATGCTGAAAAATGGTATTATAGAACCTTCAGAATCATACTGGGCAGCACCAGTAATTCTCTGTAAGAAAAAAGACCAGACTTATCGTTTTGCCATTGATTTTAGAAGGCTTAACTCTGTTACAGTACCGATCAACTTTCCCTTGCCCAGGTTTGAAGATGTTGTCGACTCTGTAAGCTCTAATCATTCAAAGGTCTTCTCTGTCTTAGATTTAAAGGCAGGATTTCACCAGATTCCATTAGACCCTGAGACAAAGCACAAGACAACGTTTATAACTCATGAAGGAACGTATAATTTTACCAGGTTACCTTATGGTCTTAGAAATGCGCCTGTTGCTTTCCAAAGTGTTATGGCTACTGTTCTTAGAGGAATAAATTTCAAATTCACGTTAGTCTATGTAGATGATATCTTGATACACTCTTCTAATGTAAGTCAACATTTAGAACATTTGCAAATAGTATTTGACAGATTACGTGAAGCAAATCTTAAATTACAGCCTAAGAAATGCAAGTTTGCTACAAAGCGTGTGGAATACTTAGGACATTACTTTTCCAAAAATTATAGATTCAGTAAAATCCTTCCCAATTCCAAAAAATCAAAAGAACGTCAAACAATTTCTTGGATTGTGCAATTATTACAGGAAGTTCATATACAAATTCTCAGAAATAGCCGGACCGTTGTACGAGTTGACTAAACAAAGTAAGGAATTTAACTGGACCGAAAAATGCAACTCGGCATTTGAAATGCTCAAAGACAAACTAACATCAGCTCCTATACTTGTTTTGCCTGATATGGAAAAGCAATTTATACTTTCAACAGATAGTTCTGATACAGCAATTGGTTTTGTGCTTGGACAAGTTGATAGTCAAAATAGAGAAAGAGTCATTTCTTATGGTGGTAGAGCTTTGAGGGGAAATGAAATAAATTGGCCAATCTATGAAAAGGAATGTTTAGCTCTAATTGAGGGAATTAAACAATTTCGACCATATTTAGCTCATTTAAGATTCAAAGTTTATACCGATAACTTTGGTGTAAAACACTTTCAAAAACTAAAGGATATTAGTGGCAGGAAAGGTAGATGGGCAATGTTTTTACAAGAATATGACTTTGAAATCATTCACAAACCTGGCACAAAGAATGCAAATGCTGATGCCCTAAGTAGGAGAACATATCCTGTTAATGAACAAGATAACTCCAGCTTAGTTCAGGTTAATGTTATAGATAAGCCATACTTACAAGTTGAGTTTTTTCCTCATGAGCATGATCTAATAGGTGCAATGGATATACTTGATGAAAAAGATGAGACTCAATTGTTAGATACTCCTGATATAGATCAACAGAGTATAAATTTATCAAAATTGCAATGGGAATGTCCTGAATTAGAACCTGTATTGGCTTATTTAGTGAATGGAGTCTTACCAGAAAGCACAGTTGACAGTAAGAAGTTAGTCATAATGTCTGAACAGTATTTCATTCGAGATGGTGTACTTTACCATATCTATGATCCAAAATCTAAGAAAAGACAGAGACAGTCAGATGTTTTTGCTCAAGTTGTAGTTCCAAGGTGTCTTAGAGAAGATGTAATGCTTTCATATCACAAAGCCCATGCTCATTTAGGGTTTGAGAAGACATATTTTGCAATTAGGACTAAATACTATTGGACAAAAATGTACACTGATATAGACTCTCATGTTAAGGGTTGCATAGATTGCCTAAAAGCAAAACGCAGTTATGCTAATACTACACCGCCACTACATCCAATTCCAGTGGCACCACATAGTTTCTATAGAATACACCTAGATGTACTTGGTCCTTTGCCACCTTCTACAGATAGGAAGTACAAATACATACTTGTCATTGTAGACTCATTCTCAAATTGGTGTGAAGCTTTTCCTATGCAAAGTCAGGAAGCTGTTGAAGTAGCTAAAATATTGTTTGAAGAAGTTATATGTCGTTATGGGGCACCTAGAATCATTGTTACTGACAGGGGATCCAATTTTCTTTCAAAATTAGTCACTGCTGTATGTGAGCGATTTCAAATTACAAGGCATCATACCTCTTCATTTCATCCCCAGAGCAATTCAGTGGTAGAACGTGTTAACGGGTTTCTAGGACAAGCATTGAGAACAATGTGTAAGGAAAATCAAAGCAACTGGGCTGAACTCATCCCTGCTATTATGCTAAGTTTCAGAAATGCTGTATCCTCTTCAACAGGTTTCACGCCATACCAAGTTCTCTTTGGAAGAAACATGCATTTACCCATAGACACTGCTCTAATTCCCAAAGAAAATCTGCCTGTCAATGTTAAGGAGTTTGTAGCTAATCTCAATGAACAGCTTAAAGTAATGAACCTAATTGTCCATGCTAACAGAACTGGACAACAAATTAAGCAAAAACAACGTCATGACATAAAAGCAAAAGAACCATCATATAACGTAGGGCAACGTGTTATGCTTAAAAAAGAAAATATAAAAGTAGGGCAATGCAGGAAGCTTACTTCTAAGTTTGAGGGTCCTTATGAAATCACGGAGATAGGACCAAATTTCACTTACCGATTAAGATCCGTGAGGACTGGTAAGTTGATAAAATCAATGATAAATGCATGTCGCCTTAAACAATTTCATGATGCATTCAATAAATACTCAAACAATGAAGAACATATTGGTAGTCAAAATCACAGTAATGATGACTTGTCAGTAGTTAATGACAACCAAACTGATACAGATGAAGGTATTCAAGCTCTGAGGGAGCCTGAAAAAATAATAAGATACAAATACCAGAACGGCAAGAGATGGTACAGGGTAAAATTTAAAAACCTTGATAAAAACCATAATGATTGGCGTCTTGCAGAGGCTGTACCTCAGGAAATGCGAGATGCATTTCATTTCAAGTATACATCAAAGAACAGAAAACGAAAAAATAAAGTTTTCACATGCAAAAAGTAATTTAAATTAATATATGTTACTATTTTCTCAGAAATATTTTTATATGCATACTCATAAGCTTTGTTTTTTTACAAATTGTAAGTCATTCTAACACTGTGATAAATGTTCCTGAAAGACAGCGGATAAATCATTACACAATATATCTTAAGCGTAGTTAAATATCGTGTGTCATAATAGAGATATGTTTGACCATAGATGCGATCATTTAAATTTTAAGTAGTGAGCTGGCTCACGAAATTATGTGCTTATGTCGACGTCAAATGGTACTATCTATGCTTAATATATTTTTAAGACCTTTATTATTTTTCTACTTACAGGCTCCGTCCTGTATCTCCTGGTATTGTGTATGATTAGGGTTCCCTATTCGCAAGGAACAGATATCGACCAAAGGTTGAACTATGGAACAGTGTTTTTCCAGAAGACTGCTTTAATGTCAGTGTCAGAACACTGGAAGCATACTTTTATTTTGCCATTTAATGTTAAATTACCTAGTCAATTGTTTGATCAAAATTGTAAAGTCTGCTTTACAGACTATTATAAGGGCATTCACGCTCTTTATAATGAAACAATTGACCATGTCAGAGACACCATTGCTGAAATGGACTCTATATTACCAAATAGGGAAATGGTACATATTTCAAGAAAACGTAGGGCATTGATACCCTTTATAGGAAAAATTGGCAAAGGTCTGTTTGGTTTAGCAACAACAGAAGATGTTCAAAATATTGCTAGTAAAATAAATAAACTTATTATGAAAAACAGAAATTTAAATGCAGGATTTCAAAATGACAACCAAATTCTTCAATCATTTATAAAGCATTCAGATGATAGGTTTAACAATATACTGGCCTCTATAAGAGATAACAGAGAACTAATAACAGAACTTCATTCAGGATTCAAAGACAACTTTAAAAAGTTTCAAGAGCAACAATCTACTGTTTTTAACACCTTAACAAAAATTTTGATATCAACATCATCCCTAAAAGAAACATATAATAACCTTTTACTAAGCACAATTTCTTTAACCCAAGGTAAATTGTCAGAAAATCTCATTCCAGCTGATATACTAAGAGCAAGCATACAAAACATTTCTGCTACCTTGAGTTCAACCAAATATAACTTAGTTTCAGTAGACCCAACATTTTACTACAAAACATCAAATTTTGATTATTTCAGACACAACAATACATTGTTCATAACAATTCGATTCCCCATTGTTCATTCACTTATGGTATTAGACTTACAGCAGGTACTGTCTTACCCAGTGCCAATTAACAACACGTCAACTCACGTCTCTAAAATAGTCAATATTCCAAATTACATCGGCTTTTCAAAAAATAAAGACTATTATGTAGAAGTAGATACTGCAACATTGGACAAATGTGACAAAATTGAATCCAAACATATATGTGCATTTCCAATTCCATTACACCCAGTTACACTTGAAAGTTGTGCCGTTAGTCTATACTCCAACAATAAGACCAGAATAAATACTAACTGTGAATTTGAGTTTATTCAAAACATCTTAAAACCAACTATTAGGCAATTAAACAAAACACACTTCCTTGTATTCAATACATCTACCATAGAACTTAATTGTAATGATGAATTGAAAAATATTTCTGGATGTCACTTCTGTTTGATCACTATTCCATGCAATTGTTCAATTTCTACACTCACTACATTCATTCCAGAAAGATTGACCCATTGTCATCACCATGACAGTCCTATCACTAGACTACATCCAGTAAATCTAGCACTGTTACAACAATACTTTAACGAAACAGCTTTAGATGCCATTGAGCCACACACTACTTATGAGGCTCCACTCAATATATCAATTCCATTGTTTAATATTTTTCAACACAACTTCTCAAAACTAATAGCTAGAGACATGTCTGAACATCTTGATTTAAAGAAAATGGCTGCATTAACGAAAAAGAACAAACAAATTTACACTTCATTGGCAGAACCAATGTTGAATATGGAAACCCCTGATACTATTTTTTCACCCATGTTTGTATTGTCTATGGTCATAGCACCAATTACAGTATGTTGTTTAATAGGTTTCATTTATTTACTCTTTAGATACAAAAAATTAGCTGCCATAGTATTGGCAAGTAATCTACCTACACAGGTCAAATGTGCAAACCTACCAAGTTTTTATTATACTACGGTGTCTCCACCAACTACTACAAGTTTTGATTACTTCTCAAATACTGATTTGTCATGGGATTCACCATTAATTTTGTTTGCATTATTTTTAATCATGTGGATAGCTTACAAAGTTTATAAAGCTTTATTTTACAACCTTAAGTTTTGCAGTTTAGTATTAGAACTGACGGATGGAAACACAAGTGAACAGCTAAATTGTATGAAACTTCCACCGTCTGCTCAAATGCTGGAATTTTCTGGTAATAAAGTTTTACCAAAGGTCACCTTTAAAGCTGCGTGTTTGCCAGTATTGCTCGTTGATTTTGGTGACTTCGAGATCAAAAACAAAATGTCTAATAACTCTATCCTACCTCAATCTAAAATGATTTTGACACCTTTGCAAGCTTACAAAATAAATAAAATTACAAAAAACAAATTTGCCATGTTTCTTTGGGTAAACCAACAGAATGTCTGTTTTCCTATTAATGTGCAATATGCCATAAAAGAAGACAGTTTATTATTAGACAATAAAGAATTTGGAATAATAGATCAAACTTGTACTGACTAGAGTCATAGTTGGAGGTCTACCTCATCATATTCAAGGACAATTCTCATTTACATTATATATTATAATATTTATGTTTTAATCATACTTTTTCATCAACTTGTCATTGTCATAGTTTGTTTCATGTTGATAATCATTTTACCATTTGTATCATATGTATTTTGGTGTTTATCACTTGCATCATTTCTTCCCCTACAATGCCGGAGCATTGATTTGCCGGACAGGGGGAAGTTTTCACAAAGATTTATTTTTAGAGAAAGGTTTTGTTTTATTTCAACTTTGTGTATATACAACATTATTATATTCAATGTAACCATGTTCACATTATATATATTGGAGAAATCACATAGTTCTTATCAAGTGCAGGAATTAGAATGAGAAATGTTTAGTAATTCTCAAATGACAACCTAACTGATAGGTCAGGTAGCAAGCTTATGCAAGTTAGCTTTAGGACAAGGAAACCCTACAGTAATTATAGACAGGATGTCACTTCTCTTGCCTTTATAAACTGTCACATAAGCTTGCTGGTCACTGCACTTCACAGAATGAATTAAAAGAGTTGTTTTAAACTGTTTTATTCTTCAATACAGGTAAGAATTATGTTGATTTTGCTTAATTCAAATATTTAACTCTTGGTATAACTTATCATTTTAAGAAATGAAAAGTAAATGTAAACCAGAGTAAATGTTTATACTGAGTTTTGTATTAATAAGAATTTAATAGGTTATGTACTGATTGATTTTATATACAGTAAATGTTTGTACTGAGTTTTGTATTAATTGAAATTAAACAGTTTAGTTCATCTACTAATTGTATTAATTAGAACTAAACAGATTTTATATTAGAAATGTATTTAACCTTTCACAAGCGAGTTATTCCCTTTGTATGTTTGTATATTGACTGCACTTCACAGAATGAATTAAAAGAGTTGTTTTAAACTGTTTTATTCTTCAATACAGCCCCTTGGATCCGCAACTAAGCGTACCAAAAATATACAGGCCAAAATTAGCCCTGAAAGTATTCATGATAATTACTAGACATAAGTTTGGTCACAATTATTCAACTGCAACTAAAGATATTGTGTTTGTCCCATTTTTCTATTTTTAGAAAAAAATCCTGAGCTTTGACTCCATGAGCCCCAAACACAATCCCAATAAAAGTCTTCATTTATATATATTACACACTTAATAATTTAGTTACATTATGTCAATTGTAACTAAAGAAATTGAACATAATATTGTTTTTCTATTTTTAGTTACAGTGACCTTGACAATGACCCCAGGAGCCCCAAAACACAACCCCATTAAAGATCTTCTTAAATACTTACTACAAACAAAAGTTGGTTACATTATGTCAACTGTAACTAAAGATATTGAATATATTACGGTTTTCCTATTTTTAGTAAAAGTGACCTTAACCCCAGCAGCCCCAAAACACAATCCAATTTAAAAAATATTCATAAATACTTCCTATACACTAAGTTTGGTTGCATTATGTTCACTATTACAAAAATAGTTAAGAAGGGGCAATAACCCAGTCAAAATACATGACAGGGTTATGTAACTTGTAAAAATCTTCCTTCTTTCTATTGTACATTTGATAGTGAACAGGTATTCCAACTTTCAAAGTGATAGCTTTGATAGTTTGCATGTAACTGACCTCAACGCAAAACTTAAAAAATCAGACTAGCTAAAAACTACAAAGTCCAAAAATATTAAAATACCCCCCCCCACCCCAATGTTTAACTCAAAACCCCGTTTGATATGTTGAAGTACATTATCCATTTATTGTTTGTGAAAAATTTGAAATCAATCTAACAAAAAATGAAGAAGCTATGTCCAATTCTCAAAATCAACCAAAATCAATCAAAATTCATGTTTTTTACCCAAAAAAACAGGTCAGACTCAGCATCTTTAGCATACAATGTGAAGAAGGGTATTAGATGAACAAGCTTTCCAAGTGTAACGGTCACCGCCTTCCTAAGCCGAGGCAAGTGGACAGGAAGTGAATCTCGGACAGAGGTTCGAACCCAGTCGGACAACTATTCGCTACCAAGGCTACATAAAACGAGAGAACTAAATCTTATGCATTTATTTACCAATGTCTTGTCCCAATACGTACAGAATGAATATAATGAATAAATATACAATGAGAAACCCTACTCTAGGCCTAAAGAAAGGTGGGGAACTCGACGCTTGTGCAGCGATAGAAAGAACCAGCCGAACGAGCGTCGTTCTCCCAATTGACCTTACGCCAGGAGAGATGTAGCCACGCCCACCGAAATCAAGGGGCACTACTCCTGCGAAGTCCGAGAAACACAGGACACGCTCAAACAGATCTCTATTGAACTAAGTCTGAAATCATTAGTTTTATTTCTTTATTCGATAATATTTAACTGTACTATGATCCTTTTGATAATATTTACGGTAGCATTATTATGTCCGCTGCGCATTAATTATTAAATACTCTTCAAAGAGGCGTTAACAGTATACTGTTAATTGAAAATCTCTTAAAGATAAGATATCAATAAGCATTTTTATAAACATGTGTCATCAATAAAAATAACTGTGTGACCATGGTTTCTAATTTTGTATTTCGTGGAAGACTTAATTTTTGCAAGCGGTTCTGTGAGCTGGGTCGTGCTATGGGGTCTTATGTTTTAGGCAATGTGACACTTCTATAAGTAAAACAAAACCAATAATATGCAGAGCATTTCTAAGCATATATATTTATATCATTTTGATACGACTTCTGACAGACGTTTTTTAAACAATTGTATGTCCAGCTAGAAAAATCATTTATTTATCTAAATTACTTTTTAAATCAAATGAAACAGTTTCATCGGACTGTCTGACTAATTGGAGTCATTTACCCTCGCTACCAGCCGTAGTCATATGACCCAGCGTGGCTTATACTATTATTGTGCACTTAGGCCACACCAATTTGATTAATAGTTCTTCGGATTTTTTCTCTAAAAAAATGGGGCGGGCGAGCGAAATTTTTATTTTTATTTTATTTTTTACTTCTCAAATTTTCACAGGCGGCGAGTACTTTTTTTATTTTTTTTATTTACTTTTCGAAATTTCACATGCGGCGGGCACTTTTTAAAATATTCTTTATTTACTTTTTGAAATTTCACATGCGGCGGGCACTTTTTTAATTTGATGTTTTGACCTTTTTTACTTCTCAAAATTAGAAGGTCCCATGTCTGAAATAAATCACATAATTATATCCTATCTTTGTATGTAATTATAACAAGAGGTGTCAGTAGTGCTTTCCATTAAAACAAAATGTTCGCAGTACAAAAATCTAAAGGATCTGTATAAACAAGGGTCACAAGTAGCACGATAGTAAGCCAAGAGTTTTCAAACTTAATTGTTTACTACATTTTTAAATTAATTAAGTAGTTGCACACAAGACGTCAACTAGGAATTTTAAGTACAAATCAAGATACATGTTCACAGAGTTATCTTCCCTTGCTTACAGCTAAGTGTCATAAGTATTCCAACTTTCAAAGTAATCTCTCAAACGGTCAAGTCAACAAGTGGACAAGAATGAAAATTTTAACTGAGTTTTAAAGTCGAAAAGGGCCATAATTCAAATGAAATCCTATGTATAGTAACCTTCTCCTGCCTATATATGTTTGGAGATCATGATGGTAAATAAGTATTCCAACTTTCTAAGTAATATCTCAAACAGTTAAGTTAAAAGTTGACTGGTAAAAAAAACTTAAACGAGGTTCTAAGACGATAAAGGGCCTTAATAAAAAAAAACGTCTGACAGAGTTACCATCTCTTGCCTATAGATTGGGGTATTGATTTAAAACAAGTATTCCAAGATTCGCAGCAATACTTTAAAGGATTAAGTTAACAAGTGGATTTTACCCATATTCAATGTATTTTCCAAGTCAAAAAAGGGGCATAATTCTGACAAAAACCTTCACAGAGTTATGTACTCTTGTCTGTGGATGGAGGTAGAGTACACGAGTCGTGTTTTTTTTCCAATTGTCACCCATCACCGCGACGTCCAGCCATCGTGTCCACGTAAAGTTGGTCATCCAAATGCCCCCCAGAATCACCCATCGACCTAATTAGAGTGTCCGATCACGGTGACCATTTGTCTGGACAGTGTTTCGCGTAGTCCACATTCGGGTCGTGACTTGAAATTTAATGTTTTTTACTGATTAACTTTTATTTATCAATAAAAAATAGAAATATGTTTGTATTTTGATGTTTTTCGAAACTTCCCGACGCCTAAAACGTTTTAATTACGATGCCGCTATCAACAACCGAGCTACCGGAAATCGTGTTGTTACGCGAACGCTTGAATTTGAGACACTTGTAACAAAAAGAGTTTAAAATGAACCGAAAGTACCTGAAATTAGCGACAATTTTTAGCGCTGCGCAAAAAATAAAATTTGATTTCTGACGGACATGCGGCGGGGTCTTTTTTTTTTTATTTTCCACTTTAGGATTTTGAAGTAGCGGAAAATCCGACGAACTATTAATCAAATTGGTGTGGCCTTATAGTTTATAATGTGCAAGTCCACTAAAATTTTTCTAATATATATTCGCACACACACACACAAACATGATGACACGTTTTGATAAGACACACTTTACAAAACATTTTATTAAATTACTCTAAAATGTATGAAGAGTCACAACACTACGGACCTAAAATAAAATTGGTCCGTGACAAAACTCTTAAAATTTAGAAACTAAACCCGGTAACAAAATATATGGCTTTCACGATAAAAAAAGATCTATTTCTAAGAAGTACTCTTCCTTACGTAGAAAATACCTGAAATTGCATGTCCGTCAACGGATTAATTGTAATGTTTGTCGGACAAAATGGCGGCTAGTAACCATATTCGCCACGTGTTGTAGCAGCTAGCTGTTTGATTGGTCTGATAAAAGATTATTATCTGTCAATCAAGAACCTGGCGTAAGGTCAATTTATACATATTTTGCCGCAACAGTACACATAAACTACTTTAATAAGACTCTTTATAATGATTGGCCGCAACATTCAAACATCTAGGCAACCGACCTAGCAACGTACAAAACAAGACTTCGTGAGTTTCCGTATATGCAGTTAACCAGTAAAACACACGATAATTTAAGAGATTGTGATTGGTTACATGTGATGCGCGTTCCAATCAAATGTGTCTAAGCAGCAGACGACATTAACAAAAGGTAAAATACTGGAACATATACCTGTATATTATGAAATGTAAAGGTCACGAAGTTCAAAAGATGCAACGTAAATGCCAGGCCTGTTACACAAGTTTCAAAGTGATAGCTTTGATAGTTTCCATGTAAGTGACCTAAACGCAAAACTTAACCAACGCCCGACGACAACGACGAAGACGACGGCGACGACAATCAAGTGACTTGCACAATAGCTCGTCATTTTTTTCAAAAATCAGACGAGCTAACAAGAATGTAGCCTAATTAATTTGGCGTTTCAGTGTGACCCCTTTCACAGATCTGATATTTTATAATTGTCACACCTCTACGCCTAATTTTAAAGTCCTCATAACTGGGCAGAAATCCGACCAGAGGAATGACCCCGTTTGTAATGATTTTTTAAAGTATCCCCGATATATATCACATTTAAACTTTGTGTGCGACAAGAAAAAACATTTATCTTGAAGGAAATAACAATCCTTTCCTGATTACATGTATTCAACATAAAAGATTTGACGGCGGAACTGTTACCACTGTTTGCTTTGTACATAACGCAAATAAACCAGTGCAGCAGTAATTTTCAGCACTGCCGATTACGCACACACCGTGTATAACCGTGCAGTCAACCGATTACGCCAGCGGTACATATGATTTTGCAAAACTTACCGATGCTTCTCACTTGGAATGCAAGATTTATAACGCATAGTGTAATCTGTGTTTATTTCTTCTCACATGAAAACAAAGAATGCATACTGAACAAAAATATGCACATATAGCGTATTAGACAGTTTCATTAACTTATAATATGGTAGTGTAATCTGGTCAACGAAAGTGATCAGTAATTTCAAGTATATCATTGATAATCGGGAAAGGTGATTCGTCGGCTTTTATCGCTGATCTCTAGGCGTCTTTAATTCTAAAATGTACAAAATCCTTTAATACGTTATGACAAGATTATTAAATATATGATAATAAAATCATAATAATGAAGACTTTATTTAAAGTTGATAACATATTTGGCGCAAGAACAAATTTTCAATTAAATAATACTTCTGTCTTTTTTTTTACTTTTGTTTCGTTTTAAATAAATTTAATCTTGCATGTGTGTCTATGGTCAAGACTGAATTTTCACCTTTAACTGAATGAAGATATATGAACGAGATCTGATAATACGATTGGTTAATTGGCTAGTATGCGAAGCCGAGAATATGCAAGCATATATTTTAGTAATTTTGATCTTTAAAAAAATTCTCCTGTTCTTTTCCATAATGATTGCAAATTGTAACAATTTCCGAAGATGGTACTTCGATTGATTTATTATAATGTGAAATTCTGACCATCGTTTAAACCTTCTATATTGTCTTCATAGTTCTAGCATTCTTCCCTGTTTGATATTATTTTTGTTTTTTTGTTCTAATTGGGAAAAATGTTGTTGTCGGACTTTTAAAAATATCTATTTTATGCTAACTTAAACTAATAGAGTAGTGATCTTTCAGTGGAATATAGTGATTACATATTTATCATACCAGTCACAGTGTGGGTGATCAAGGTCTGTCGGACTTTTATCTTTTCTGTATAATAATATAAATAATCTGGCTTAAGTTTTAATAGTTAGCATAAAATGAAAAGGAAAGTGATTTGTTTTGGGTGTAAATAAAATAAATCTCAACTCAAACTGATAAAATTTCACCTTTTCAATCGCGTTCAGCATTCGTGAAAATTTCAAATTTGTATCACTTTTCATTCAGTTCTATTCCATATGCACCTCAAACAAACAAGACAGTAAGTGTCCTCTATTAATTAATTGCTCAAACCAAACACTAGTATAATGTATATAAAATTTTGATATTTGATAATTATTCATGTGGTTAGAGAAGTCTTAATTAATTAATCAATTAATTAATAAACCATTGAACATATCAAATTATTTAAGACAACCATATTTAACAGTTGACTGACTTAGTGATACAAAAAAAGTCGACATTCCCGCTTCGGCGATCTAAAAAAAATATCGCAATTTTGTACTATTGAAATTAAAATATATACACAAAAGTACGCTGAATTTTATAAAAAAAAGTGTGTTTCCATAATAGTTATCAGCTTTTAAAGCTTTTATAAATTTGAATAGTTCGTTATGATCTACAAGAATTGTGTGCACAAAATTCGTAAGTATAATGTTCATTTTCATTTAATCTGGCTCCCAATACATTAGGACCACTTTCAATATGCCGCCATTTTGGACTTCTTGTCAATCATTCAAAGACACTCGCGCGATAAAATGTATTTTTAATGTAACATTAATTTTTTAAGACGACAGAGAAAAATTGTAACTATTTCATACATTAGAAAATTCAAATCACAAAGAATTTAGTGAACTCACGTGAGGGTCAATCTATTATAAAGGTATAAATCAACATACGAGTTGTATATATAAATATATTTTAACTATTTAGACTTATGTCACTTTTGGTGTGTTCCCCTCTTTATACGCCGCGCGTGCTAGTCGATAATAAACTGCGGCTGCCGGTTGTACCCAGTCGATTACGTAGTGACGTAATACAATTCCCATGATTCTTTAAAAATGGCCGCTGTTTACATGTACGTTGAATATTTCGGATTTAAGTGGTTGGTGTTCGTGTGTAGACAGGTAAATTGAGCTGGGATCTGCGTTAGTGTCATCATTTACCTTTATTTTATCATGTAATAATGAAACTATATCGAAATACTGGATAATAGCGCGGTGTTTAGTGCCCAACGAACAGTGTATTTGGGGTGTATGCCCACTATATCAGGCTTCAAAGTGAGACGTAGAAGGTGAACAACTATAAAATATCAGCCTATAAATTCGGTTTGCCTTCGAAGTCGAAATAGTTAGACTAACAAGAATGGGCTATTCCAGAATTTATCCGCACCCCCCCTATGGAAGGCACTTTTTTTTGTCCAGGGGGGGTATTTCAGACATGGTATCCAGGGGGTCTTGTCCAAGGGGGGGTCTGGACAAACTTTTGTCCAAGGGGGTATTTTCAAGCAAAAGTGCCTTCTTTGGCCTTGTCTTGGGGGGTGTTTTCTCGCAGAAATCCGTCCAGGGGGGTGTTTTCTGGCAAAAGTGCCTTCCATACCCTTGTCTAGGGGGGTGTTTTCTGACAGAAATCCGTCCAGGGGGGTGTTTTCTGGCAAAAATCCGTCCAGGGGGGTGTTTTCTGGCAAAAGTGCCTTCCATACCCTTGTCTAGGGGGGTGTTTTCTGACAGAAATCCGTCCAGGGGGGTGTTTTCTGACAAAAATCCGTCCAGGGGGGTGTTTTCTGGAAGAAATCTGTCCAGGGGGGGTGTTTTCAGGCAAAAGTGCCTTCCATACCCTTGTCTAGGGGGGTGTTTTCTGGCAGAAATCTGTCTAGGGGGGTGTTTTCTGGCAGAAATCCGTCTAGGGGGTGTTTTCTGGCAGAAATCTGTCCAGGGGGTGTTTTCTGGCAAAAGTGCCTTCCATACCCTTGTCCAGTGGGGTGTTTTCTGGCAGAAATTTGTCCAGGGGGGGTGTTTTCTGGCAGAAATCTGTCCAGGGGGCTATTTTCTAGCAGAAGTGCCTTCCATACCCTTGTGTAGGGGGGTGTTTTCTGACAAAAATCAGTCCAGGGGGGTATTTTCAAGCAGAAGTGCCTTCCATACCCTTGTCCAGGGGGGTGTTTCTGGCAGAAATCTGTCCAGGGGGGTGTTTTCTGCTGGCAAATGTGCCTTCCATATTATTATCCAGGGGGTGTTTTCTTGCAAAAGTACCTGCCACCTCATTGTCCAGGGGGTGTTATATATCAGTGCCATCCATACTGATGTCTAGGAGAATGTTTTCTGACAAGTGCCAAGTTGTATGGCATACCATTGTCCATTGGGTGGGGGATTGCTGGGGAAAGTGCCTTCCATACCGTTGTCATATCCCGCTTTTTTTTTGGCAAAATAAATAATCAAGCCTTGTAGTACGGCATACGACCCTTAAGATTTGTGCAGTCTTTGAAAATATAATTTCTACTGCTTGTGTATCTCACTTCTTACTATTTCATTTTAATTTCATTAATTTCCGAGCTATTCCGATTTCAACCACCGATTTGAACACATGTGCAGGTGTTTTGTGTGTAATGGCAGCTAGATCTACGCCACTGGGATGTTATATTATTAATGTTATTGATATTATTCTAGAGACAATTACTTTAAATGTAACGTATTTCTATTATTTACCAATTTGTTACTTTATAAAGAATAACGTATACGCCCGTATAAACACTCCCCTGAATAAACTTTTTTCAAAGAAAAAGCTTTGGAGACAGGCATATGAAAACAGTAATCCATATTAATATTGATTAATCCGGTGAGAAAATAGAAGACAAAAGGCCTGATGCACAGTAAAGTGCCCAATTAGTGAAAAATACATCGCACAAACTACCTGTCACAGAACCATGAAAAAACAGGTTTTGCATTTCTGTATATTTATTAAGGGAAAGTCCATAGAATTCTGTAACCATCAATTGAAATGCTTTGTAATTTTTTTTTAATAAATCAACATCAGTTTTATATTTTCAAGTTCTTCAAAAATAATATTTGTAATATAAAGGTATGACCATTTAAAACTATTTTAGAGACTGTGGAATGGAAACAACAGTGGCAAAACTACTTTATGCAATTTCAACTACTGTAGAAATAAGAACTGAAATTCTCTTGCATCATGCTTGTTTTCTGGCATTCTGTCTTGGCTTATGAAGGAAAAAAAATAATATTCAGGTCCTTTAAGATGCATGTATATTACATATTACATAACCACCCTTCCCTAAAACAACACAATCAGTTGGTGATATACTTTTGTGTACTGTATGTCATAAAGTACCAGGTGTCCACAGAACCCCCATGGGGCAGGATTAAAACTGTACAATACACAGAGTCATAAAACCCCCTGAAGCCACCAGTCATTCCAGGCTAAAACAACAAATTAATTACTGTTAGTGACAAGTGGGAAGTGTCTAAGATTTACCTTTTAGCAGTATAAGATGTGCATTGTTGCACAAAAATGAAAATGTGTTAAGAAATTAAAGACAATTGAACAGGAATGTGGGGTATTCACCACAGGGGTCCAGTCAGCCATGCGAATTCACAGTAGATGTCAATTAACATGACTGGTCACTGGTAGACTAGCTTCTGTTTATCATATTCAGCTACTGTATAGCTTCCTTACATTATGTACAGATAATGTAGGAAAGGGATGTTAGTTATTTTCTTATATGACAGAAACATAAACTTTTTTTTATCTTTTAGATTACTGAAAAATAACTGTGATTTTAAAGTTAGATTGAGTAATGTTTTAAATACTCAATCAATTACTCTTACAACAAACCAATTATCACTAAGATTAGATGTTACACTTGATACATAAGAGAAATTTAGTTTTAGCTTATTTTACAGTTAGAAGAAGCATTCAGTTGCACTTATAATTTACAAAGAAGGATTCTTTATACATCAAAAATGCATTCAGGCCACACCACAGGAAGGTGCTTCATTACTTGAGCATATTAACTTTCTCAGTATAACTTTAAAATCACAGTTTACTGCATTTATCTAAAATATTTTTCATATCCTGCAATAAAAGTAAAATGTCATTATTATATAAGACAGTTTATAAAAACAACAGGAAATAAGTTATAAATCAATTATCTGTACAAATCAATAAAATTTATGGTTCTACTATTGTACTACATATCAAGTCTACTGACACGCTGCTGGACCTAATCAGAGAGGATTAAAACTGATAAGGGGCAATAAAACGATTAAGATATTTGACCACCTGCGGTTTGGGGGGGGTCACTTATGAAGGACATTTTAATTGTCTTTAAACATATGGACCCAGTTGCATTTGAAATAGCTCATTGATTTGAAAAGAGAAATAGAAATTAAAGAAAACTTGTTTTTGAAGGAAACATGCAGACTTCCTACATGATACTGAATAATTGTACATGTGCACTATGCATATTGAGCACCATTATTTAAAGGTGTAACAATTGTACATCCAATACAAAATTACGAAATTTATGGAAATGAAAAAAATAATGTAATGGAATAAAAAATTAGACTCAAAATTAATACTCAAATTGTGTTTATGATGCAAAAAGTTCTTGATGAACTTACATACATTTTACTGAAAACATATTTTAGTATGCACATAATGTCACAAGTGTTACTATCAGTGCCTTGTTTACATTATATAAAAATTATGTTGAAAAAAAAATGCATTTTATTCTGGGTTTTTTTCACAATCATCTGATAGACTATTATTTCTATACTAGTCATGCCAATACTTCAAGTTTGGTAAAAAAAAATGAATAAAAGCTTTGTAATCAAGTGACCAGTGTTCCATAACATTCTTTATTGTAGAGTTTGAAAGATCCAACATGTTTTGTAAACTACATTGTGTATTAGCAGAGAAAATTTCAGTTACATCAGCATTTTTTTGCTAAAAATGTCGTTATTACCTTCTTAAACAGACTAAAACACTAACAAGTATCACATTTCCTTATTTTAGTTTGAAATATCTCAAGACCAGTTTATATGTGCCCTGAAATACTAAATATATTTGAAATAGTAACTCGTGTAATGTTCGTCCCCTGTTGCTGACAGTACTTTGTGATGACTTTTGCTTCATAAATATGTAAAAACTAAAGCAGTTTCTGTTACAGTTTTGTTATTTGTGTTATTATACTGTTCTGAAAGGAAGTTTTCCATAAAAATGTCTACTTCTCTTTGTTTGAATATAAAGTCAATTTTCAACCCGAGCACAAAATGTCCAAATTTTGTAGTAAACCACTCCAGTTTGGAATAAAATGGCGAAATATAGGATAAAACTAGTATAACATAAAACATCATTTAACAACAGTTGAAAAGCATGTAAAAATTCATATAGAGTCATCAAAGTTCCCTCTTTAGGTGCATGTCTAAATATATGTTTAAGTAATGTCCGGACCGGACACTAAAAAAAATGAAATTTACCAAAAAGTGTTCAGAAAGTTATCTTTTCGATTACTGATCATTGTGCAGGACATATTGCTCTACAAAAGTGTCAATTTCTTGAAATAATACATAAAACTTTTTTTTTTACTTTGAAGCTAAAAGAATTGGGCACTTTACTGTGCATCAGGCCAAAACACTTCCTTTCATTAAACAGCTCTTAGTTTGCATTTTGGGTCTGGAATAATCCAACCCCCAAGTCAAAAATGTAATGCCCCGGGGGCATTTAAACTGGGGTATACGGTACTTTCTTTTTCTGAAATAATCACAAATTCAAGTCATAAGAAAGAAATTTTGATTGTACTGGGTTGCAAGACTTAGTATTTCCCATACAAAAGCAGTATATAGATGCTTGATTCCTTCCTATATATCAGTGGTATTCAATTGCTAAGATGCTGCAGCTTAGGCTCATCTGCAGAGCTTATTTCTGAGGGGTTATTTGTAAAAGAATTTTTAAACTAGAATTTTGTCGATGGCACACCATCTCGTATTGCATCCTGGCACAGTACCAACTTTGGACATGTAATAATTGTATTCTCAAAGTCACGGTGACCTTAATCTTTGACCTATTGAACTCAAGTTTCAAGTTCCTAGTGCAAACAGTGTATGAGGAGTTAATTGCTAGGACAGACTTCATCGCTCAAGGTAACACTGACCTTGACATTTGCAGGGGGGTGAACGTGGCCCCGTTTCTTCAGAGGGTTAAGCGACGAACCGGTATCTGCAGAGGAAAAATGGCGGACATTGTTGTTTGAAAATGAAAGTAGGGCCACATTTTGACGAGTAGGTAGACTTGTAACATACTCTGAAATATTTGAGTACTTTCATCAGGTGAAGAAATATATAATCTTCAATCGGCTTTTTGTTTTAGCTTCGTAGGTGCCATACTTAGCCTGTTTGCTTGAACATTGTCTGCGACAATTGATGTTTACAAATGCAAAATGACCGACTCCCAGTATTCTTTCATCATTTCCAAGGCAAAAACAAGGACTATGTACTTTGTTATACAAGTTATCATTACAACTAAACCCACTGCCGGTGACAGTGACTATATCAAAAAATATCGAAAAAAAACAGTATCACACACTTTTTTTGTCTCTGCAGAGAGTTTTACGCAAGTTTTGGTATCTGCCTTCTTTAATTCATAATCGCTATACGTACCTGTTTGACGACTATTTACGCATAATGTCCATCATACTCAAGCTCTTGCAATAACACGGTTATAAGCAGATTATAAGAACATTTTGAACTGAACATACGTCCTTTCTCTCATGTACAATGTCAAAAATAAATATGTTATAAGTACATTGTACAGAATTTATAACAACCGTTGTAATATGTCATTTAAATATACGTCTGAGTTTTTTAAGATATCAACAACATTCAGAGTCTGTTAGCAACTTAACTAAAAGTCTAGTGACAACATAATAATGTTTTGTTCTTGTTGATTTTAGGTGCCATGAACAAGACGTTAAATACTAATAATATTCATCAGTACGTACTTTTTTAAAACATAATTATATCCACAATTTATGTTTTTCAGTGGGTTATCCAATTATAATGGTTGACTTTATATATCGACAAACTCACTGTGATAGTTATAAAATGTTCTACCCGGATTAACATCTAAATGTATACTGAGTGTAATGGATGCCGGACACCACGATGGTGAAGTCGTTAAATAACGTAGTTTGCTTTCTGATGTCGTTTTCTGTGATTTTCGACATTTTATTAAAACAATGTTAACAAAAGAATTGTAACTGATAGTCTGTTACAGACATAAATTAAACAGAAATATTGTCGGTCTCGATGTAGTATCACGATAATTTCACTCGTGAACACCGAAACAGTTGCGCCACTCGTGAAAATATCACTTTTGGTATACTCGGTAAAAATATAATGTGATATTACACCGTAAAGAACAATTATCCTGTTTTTATAATAATATCTTTACTTGTTCCAATAAACATATGACATTGAAAATTAAAACAAGTCAAATGTTTGAACGCCGCCAAATGGAGTGGGGGTTGCGATAATTAGTAATGTTGGATTTAATGTATGGTGATTAACCAAACCTAATCTTTTTGCACTCTAATTCTGTATAAGGCTGACCATTTGTTAATGTTTAATGCTAAAAAAGATGATTCTATGTCAAGTCTATAGGCATTGTTTCCTCTGTATGGAAATTGGCTGCTGTCACATTATTGAATTACAAATCATTGAAATAATAATTTTTTTTTATTTTCCTAAGTCTAGAATTCTAACATATAAATTTGCTTCAATTTATATTATTCTTGTCCGAAAGAAAAATTATTTCCAAGATAGAAATTAATTTGTTCCCCACTATATAAAATAAATAAAGTTAATTCCACTCCGGCGAGGTTTTGATCTCTGATCTCCCGCGTGACAAGCGGGGATACATTGCACTGCGCTACCGAGGCATCGAGTTTCATAGCGTATAACTACGTTATTCACCAATACAGATGTTTGTTTCGAATGGCGGTACAACTTTATGTAAACAAACGAATTTAACTTCCCAGACACTTTAAATAAGAAGTGGACACATCATAAACTTGGTAGTTTCATAAAGTATATTCAAATATCTGTTAGAAAAAAATTTCAAAGTCAGTTTAAAAGACTATCTTCAGCCGCTACCCGTCGGCAGAATCTCAGTCGTTCGTAGTCATTCGTTTAAAATCGGCTATTTCCGTAAAATTTAGACTCGGCTTTTTCCGTAAAATTTAGACTGGTTCGCGATCTGAAATCAAAAGACCACTTGTTACAAAGACACACTGTGAAATCATTCTACAGTCTAAAAGTAGTTACGTCACCGCATGGAAATTTTACTTACTGCATTCCAATATACGCACCGCCTCCTGGCGGCGCATAAGGATGTTTACCTCACCCACAAAGTTATTTACATGCATTTTGGACAGCTAGTAACTCCAGAAACATGTTGTTGCTCTACAATGCAAATTGTGATGTTGTATTTGGCTTTAAAATGCTATTAGACTTTGATATCTCTTTTGATGTGCATAAAAGCGTTAAATTATGTACTTATAGCATATTTATTTTTGACATTGTACATGAGAGAAAGGACGTATGTTCAGTTCAAAATGTTCTTATAATCTGCTTATAGCCGTGTTCTTTTGAGTATGATGGACATTATGCGTAAATATATAGCGATTAATATAAATTAAAGAAGGCAGATACCAAAACTTGCGTAATACTCTCTGCAGAGACAAAAAAGTGTGTGATACTGTTTTTTTCCGGCCAAATAGACCATATAGTCACGGTCACCGGCACAACAATTTACAGTGGGTTTAGCTGTAATGATAACTTGTATAACAAAGTACAGAGCCCTTGTTTTTGCCTTGAAAATGACGAAAGAAGACTGGGAGTCTGTCGTTTTGCATTTGTAAACATCGATCGTTGCAGACAATGTTCAAGCAAACAGGCTAAGTATGGCACCTAAGAAGCTAAAACAAAAAGCCGATTAAAGGTTATATATTTCTTCACCTGATGAAAGTACTCAAATATTTCAGAGTATGCTAAAAGTCTACTTACACGTCAAAATGTGGCCCTACTTTCATTTTCAAACAACAATATCCGCCATTTTTCCTCCTCAAAGTCTCATGTGCCAATATATTACCTTTAATGTCCGAGTGTGACTTGCTCTTTGAGATATCAACCTGGATCTTATGTGTAACATGCTGTCCCATTGTGGTAAACAGAATCTGTTGCCCAGTCATTTCAAAATCATTAAATCTTGAGGATTAGTTACAGCCAGGACCTTATGTGTCACTTTTTACTTTCAATCTCTAAGTGTGACCTTGAACTTTGAATAAAGACCTGGTTCTTGCAAGGGACACGCCATCCGATTGTTATTGACAACTGTGCCAAGTCAATTCAAAATCATTCAATGCATGAAGAAGATACAACCTGGACAAGGTCATATGTGTCCATTTTTAACCTTTATTCTCAAAGTGTGATCTTTGAGATATAGGCCTGGCAATGTGCCGGCCAAGCGTGAAAAACTGTGCCGAGTCAAGTCAAACTCTTCAATGCATGAGAAAGTTACATTCTTGGAAGATTTTAAGTCATTCATACCAGTACCCCAATAAAATTGTATATGCAGTAATATAAACAATACTAATTATTAGAATTTTTCTGAGTTACAACGCATTACAGTTGGCTTTGCCTGCACGCTGTTTTAGCAATCAATACAGTTACAATCTTACAGCACACAAAGGCGAATCTAAAACTATTAATAGAGCATGTATATATTGGTTAACTCCTCCCCTCCGCTCTTTCAATGGCAAGACAAAATAGGGGCATAAATATTTAAGCTCCAGCATAAATATGATTTAAGCCGCAGCAAAAAATGCATTTTTATCAGAGCTAAAATATTTTAACTGTGGCATAAATATTTTTTTATGCCGGAGCTTAAATATTTATGCCGCGGCTAAAATCATATTTATGCCAGAGCTAAAATATTTTTACCGCGGCTTAATTAATTAATCCATGCGCAGGGATGCAATACGAGATGGTGTGCCATCAACAGATGATCAACAAAATTCTAGTTTAAAAATTCTTTTTCAAATAATCCCTCAGTGTATTAGAAAAAAAACAAACATGAACCTTTATGTATTTCAAAAGCAGACTTGCTAATGAATAAACCATACTAAGACTGAACTGATCATAGTCTACACTGGTCACAAGGGCAGATCTTGTGCAATTTTTTGGAATTGTTCTTTTTTACATATATAGAAACTTTTAAAATTATTATTGAATTACAACAATTAAGTTAAATACAAACATGCATATTTGGAAATTGTATAGAAATTTTATAGAACTGCTAATATTACTATTCCAAAAGTGACAATTCCAACAACTTTTTTTTAAATTGACCTGATTTAAGGAAAAAATTAGGAAATCAGGCTATGTGTAATGTGTCTTTTATTCACAAAATCAGACATAAATTCTGTTTTGGCTAAGCAAAGTAACTCTATATAATAATTATTATGTCTCTTATATTGCAATCACTTCTGTGTAGATAAACAGACATTAGCACCTTTGTGAGGGGGACATTAGCCATTTTACTAAATCATTTTGCAAAAATTGACATAAGCCACATCATTAACATAATGTGGTTCATGTGAAATATTCAGTTTAACTTTCCTTTAAATGATTACATCTGATTTATTAATTTTGAAGAGTGAATGCCGGTTTATGTCCGCCTTTGCAAAATAAAAAGGGGCTAAAGTGTAAATGAAATAGTTCATTGTTCCCGAAGCATGCCTTGTTAACCGGGTTACATGTTTTAGCATGTTAGAGTAGAGTGGGTAATAAATTATACTCCACACTGTAAAATATCTGACTGCACAGTAAATACTGGTCTAGGTATTACTTTTTCTTCATTTTCTCATTTAATATTTAATACACTTTTAAAATACAGTTTAATTAAACATCATTTATACAAAATAGAAGACTGTTCTGTGGTTCAGATCTGTTTTAGCCATACTCTGACAACTAGAATTGATTTAACACTGATTGCCTCAAGCTATTATGAAATTTTTGTTTTATGCTGTCTTATCAGTATGTTATGCAAGATTACATAACTACTGTATGTTATGTAAGATTACATAACAACTGTATATCACAGGATTAAATGCAGCAGGGGGAAATACTTAAACCCTGTGACAGAATGCAATCTCTTTGGCAACCAATCAAATTCAACCTTTGGCTATACTGGCTGGAAATTGCAGTCAGGTAAATCTCTCCTATTTTGGAAACAGAAAAACACTTGTGATAGGTATAGGCATGATGGGAGACATGCTGAGGTCTCATCCACAAATTCAAGCTAACATATTTGCTCTTATAGGAGTGATCGCCGTGATGTCACACGGCAATTTTGATAAGATTGCTGGTGGCAATAACAGTTGTGTTTACAATGCTTATGTATCGGAAAGGAATTTTTGAATTTTTATAACTTTTTGGCTATCTGAAGGATTTTTAAAATTCAAAAAGTTATGACATGCTCTAGATACTCATATTTTTACATTTAAATATCTTCTCGAAAGAAATACCGTTTTTAATGACACTTTATTTTTCGTAACGGCTTGTTGCTGCTGTAATCATTTATGAAAACAGTGTAAGTTACTTGCTCGCGAATTTTTCATTTTGAATCTTAACAAAAATTGAAAAAAATGAATAAAAGTTATATTTTATTAGCTTTCCAGTGATATAAAACATTTTAAATATCTTATGTTTTAAAAATGTGACGGTTGTTAAAAAAACATCCCTAACGATTCAAAAACACGGACTACCGACCGCTGCCCACCGCATCTATCTCTTATCAGTAGAAATTATTGCGCAATACCGGGTTTTGTTTGCAAACACGATCACTCCTATGGACGAACCTTTATAAAATTTGCTTCAAATCAAATCAAGCAAGTTTTAATGCAAACTAAAGTTAGCCACTGTCTCCT
The DNA here is from genome assembly GCA_022818135.1 of Saxidomus purpurata. Taxonomy (NCBI): domain Eukaryota; kingdom Metazoa; phylum Mollusca; class Bivalvia; order Venerida; family Veneridae; genus Saxidomus; species Saxidomus purpurata. The sequence goes on along the minus strand of JAFMSR010000296.1, from coordinate 2,461 downwards.
ACTCTGTAAAATGATTTCCCATAATACTTGTCAAATTTGAAACCATTCAAATTTTAATTGAATTATAAATTCTTTCTATTACTCAAAGATCTTTCTTAAAATGCTGATCCTGCTCAGACAAGGCAAGTTTACCATTCTTTGAGAAATATTTATTAATACATGATTGTATTATTTAATCTTAGAGGATGTAAATCAAAGCACTAAAAGAACTGATAGCCATAATCGCATTTAACCTTTTTGGTTGCTGCATTTACATTAAATAGAAATTTTATGATGAAGAATGTTTTTAAAATCTGCAAAAAATCAAAATCTTTATTGAAAAAAGGGGTCATGCATGGTTCTTCATATACAAAAATCAAAGCTGATATATTTGTTTCTTTACATACTTTGTTTACTTTTTATAATGTGTATAGATTCTGTTCACTGTGCATTAAGGTGGGGGGGGGGGCTTGTTCAGGGGGTCATTTTGTAAGAAGGGGCCATTTCAGAGAAAACTGCCTTGACATTGTCCAATGGGTCATTGTCCAGAGGGGGTGGGGAATGGGGTTGTCCAAGGAGTCCCTGTCTAGGAGGGTGTCTTCAGACACTGACTGTCCAGGGGGTAATTTCAGACAAAAGTGCCTTCCATAAGTTGTCCAAGGGGTCTCTGTCCAAGGGGGGGGGTCTTCACACACTGACTGTCCAGGGGGTAATTTCAGACAAAAGTGCCATCCATAAGTTGTCCAAGGGGTCTCTGTCCAGGGGGGGGTCTTCACACACGGTTTGTCTAGGGCGGTCATTTCAGACAAAAGTGCCTTCCATAGGTTGTCAAAGGGGTCCCTGTCCAGGGGGGTCTTCACACACGGTTTGTCCAGGGGGTAATTTCAGACAAAAGTGCCTTCCATAAGTTGTCCAAGGGGTCTCTGTCCAGGGGGGGGTCTTCACACACGGTTTGTCCAGGGGGGTCATTTCAGACAAAAGTGCATTCCATAGGTTGTCCAAGGGGTCCTTGTCCATGGGGGGGTCTTCAGATGCGGTTTGTCCAGGGGGTCATTTTGTAAGATGGCTTGTCCAGGGGGGGGTCATTTCAGAGAAAGTGCCTTCCATAGGTTGTCCAAGGGGTCCCTGTCCAGGGGGGTCTTCAGACATGGTTTGTCCAGGGGGTCATTTCAGAGAAAAATGCCTTCCATAGGTTGTCCAAGGGGTCCCTGTCCAGGGGGATCTTCAGATGCGGTTTGTCCAGGGGGTCATTTTGTAAGACGGCTTGTCCAGGGGGGGTCATTTCAAAGAAAGTGCCTTCCATAGATTGTCCAAGGGGTCCCTGTCCAGGGGGGGGTCTTCAGTCATGGACTGTCCAGGGGGGTCATTTCAGAGAAAAATGCCTTCCATAGGTTGTCCAAGGGGTCCCTGTCCAGGGGGGTCTTCAGACACGGTTTGTCCAGGGGGGGTCATTTCAGTGAAAAGTGCCTTCCATAGGTTGTCCAGGGGGTCATTTTGTAAGACGGCTTGTCCAGGGGGGTCATTTCAGAGAAAAATGCCTTCCATAGGTTGTCCAGGGGGGTCATTCGTATACTTTAGTGGCATTAATGGTTTGTCCAAGGGGGGTCTTCAAAGGGTTTGTCCAAGGGGGGGTATTTTAGGTTGAAGTGCCTTCCATAGGGGGGGTGCGGATATTTTCTGGAATAGCCCAATGCTAAATGCTTGGACTAAATTTTTAAAATACTACAAATCTGTTAGAACCTTTCATCATCACTGTCTTGAATCAGTACACTCCTGGCGGTATGGTTATCATCTCCCAGTATTGTCTGCAGCCAGTCTTTTAATATATGTACCTGTCCGAAGTGTTTCACCAACAGTTCCATAATTTTTGACAAGTGGCGCGAAACTCCATTGTGAAGAGTATCGGGAATGTGTATTATCCGGCCCTATCCGGCCATCATTGTACGGTTTGACGGAAAACGCGGCCGTACCTATTTATTTCCATAATTCTTTATGTACAATAATAATTTATATACCGTTAGAAAGCTGACATTCTGAAGTTTACGAATATGTAACAAAAATAAAAATCAGACGGCATTTACATATTTTATTTCAATGTGAATATTGTTATTTTTTCACAATAGCCAGTATTGATTTTTGAAGTTTGGAAAATACGGCCGTCCCTAATTTTTTCTTCATTTATCTATAAACCAATACAATTTATATATCGTTGGAAAGCTGACATTCTGCAGTTTCCGAATATGCAAACATTTTTAAAATCCGACTTTATTTACATCTTCTGCATTAATTTGAACATTGCTATTTTTTTTACAATAGCCAACATCGATTTCGGGAAGTGAGAAACTACGGCCCTACCCATTTTTTTCTTCATTATTCAATTAAGAAATACAATTCATAAACCGTTGGAAATCTGACATTCTGCAGTTTATAAATATGTAAAAATATCGAAAATCCGATCTCATTTACCTTTTCTGTATCAATT
>JAFMSR010000295.1:0-60770 GCA_022818135.1 Saxidomus purpurata | reverse complement strand
CAACTTCACAGTCAACTGCTTTTGACCGTTTTTGCACACGTGTCTATACCTATCAATGGCTATCATCCACAATGCTAAAGTAGAAGACCTTATAAAGCAGTTACCCAAAAAGTACCCAATTTGACAGATGAGTTTATAAGTGACAAGGATGTACACAAGCATTGTTACGATATGTACAAAACAAAGGAAGCATACAACAATATCGATAGCACCTAGTAGTGCAATAAGGACAAACGTTGTGTTCCTTTTGGCCTTAAATCCATAAAACCGAATGATCAGACTATTTCCAATAATACCAAAAGAGGCTGCTATACTGAAAAATGCTATCAGATGGATGAATTCCTCCGTCCTCCTCTTGATAGCTATCTCCAACAACTTGTCTAAATCCGGTGATTCTGCTCGAGAAGTATTTTTATCAATTACACTTTCATTCTTCATCGCTTCGTTTATCATCTGAAAAAACATAAAAATATCGATTTATACAGTAAAACTGTATTTACATGTTTGTAACATGGAAGTGTCTTATACTCCTTTCGTGTAAGATAAAATGAAAATGTGCAAAATTCTTTGAACAACTGCTTCCCCAGAGGTCATGTCAGTGCTGTATTGTTAAGAGGTGGTTGATTATATGTAAAACAATAGGCTTCTTTGTAAAGTTTCATTGTGAATAGTTTCTTAGAAATACAATGTGGTTAATTGTAGGTAGTACCGAAACACGAAACACTCATGTGTTTCTCACAATTGAAGTTTTTCATTAATAGCCTTTATTGCTTCTACGATGTACATGTACCTTTTCCAAAAAGAAACGACTGAAGTTACATGACAATCATATTTTCTTGTATTGTAGAATTATTTCAGCAGATTTTGAACTGCTTGATCAGGGGAGTATTACAGTAAGTACATTTGTACTCCATAAAAGCAGTAATTATCTATTTATCCTTATTATTATACATGTATATAAATCATTCCGATTTGTTTCTCTAAATCAAGGGGGTGCCATCTTGGCTTACTCACCGAGTCCAATCGTACAACTGTACCGAAAGTGCAAAACGCCCGTGCAGTACGAATTACGGAGTCGGAAAAGTAAATTTGTCAATATTTCTTTATGTTTACGATTTAAGAGTTGAGTCATAGTCGAGGGTGACCTCTATATATATCACTTGAAGTAAATGAATTTGAATCTTTTGCAATTTCTTAGATCATTCGATTAAACCTCGTTAACAACGTTGAAATTGCGAGAAAGCGGTACTTTCCTCTTTGTAACTTGGTTACTTGATTTATTTAGATTTCGATCTTTCGTCATTCCTATAGCATACGCACCTAAAAGGACATCCAGTACGCTATTGTGTCTTCTGATGCAAAATTTGTGACGAAAGATGACATTGTTCTGATGTATGAATTGAATTCCTTGTTTTTGTGGCATTCCCGTGCCGAGATCTCGACGACATTCGAAACATCAGTGTTACTACTTTTCTATATCAGAAAAAATATTAAAACTGCGTGTTATTCTGTCTGTGCCAATGGTCAGACCTTCAGTGTCATTCATTTTATGGCACATCAATAGAAGTTATTTAAAATGATATTGGAGCATTCCGCTCTATATAAGTCATGGAATCGGAAAATCGTCAGATTGAGTATCGATAAAACTGTCTGCGTGTTGATCAGACCATACATGAAATTCCTCGGCATTTGTGTTTTTTGCCCTACCCCCACTTAAAGAGGCACTCCCTAAATCTGGTGTCAAATTGAATCACTTCAAAAAGCATATTATCGGTAAAATCAGATTTTAAAAATATTTTGCAATACTGTAAACCATTCAATAATGTATCTAAAGATGTTGTACAATTAATGGGTAAATACGTGTTACGTTCATTGAACACATAATTTATGTTTGGAGAATATAATCTGCTAGATGTTGGGAATGACATTTTAAAAAAAAGTTGCATGGATAAATAATTCCATCCAATATACACGGCAGTTATAGTAAATGTTTTCAAATATAAAAAAGTCGTAACACTGTTGCTTCAGACACCTATAACATGATCATACCGGGAACGATATACCTTTACAATGTGGAGTGATAATACAATTTAATAAAAATGTTTTACGAGAATGCCATAAAAAGAAGGACTGTCTGTAGAACCTTCTACGCAGCCGTTCAGATTTTGATTTCTTAAAACCTTCGATCCGCACTTTCAATTCATTACATCAGAACAATAGTTGTAGTTGAACATGTAATGGTTATTTTTTTTATTTACTTGATTTGCTTAAATCTACAAAATGATACGAAACTTCACTTGTTACATTTGTCATTGTGCCACTTGTGTGGGGCTTTCTAAATGTATATAGTAGTTTTAACACTTCAGCTAACTTCTAAATAGTTCTGCACTTTCTACATCACACACTATCTAAGTTTGCCTATTTATGAGTGTATTACATATACATGTACTTACCTATACCAACGTCGCTGTTAATATGTTTCGTATTCCTTAATTGTTCGTTATATCTGCTTGACACCGATGTTTACATGTACCCTTCAACACAATGAATCAACTTACAATTAATTCTGTAATGATCTGGTTTAGCCTTGTACATGTAATATTATTGCGGAAATATATGTATATTGATTCAATGAATATTGTTTTAAAAATATATTCAACTGTATAACAATTCCGAGGAAAAGAGATCTTCTTGGTCCAATTGTTGAACTTAGTAATAAAGCTGCTCGCTCTTAGATTTTGATAAAAAAAATAAAGTTCCCAAACCTCTCTGAAAATAACATATTTTAGAACGAACAATCATATAAATAGATCCCAGTATAACTTCCCGTTGAATATATCTGTATATTTGAAATTATACGCTTCCAAATAATAAAGCGTACCAAACTTTTGAAATTCCAATATAACCATATAGTGTAGCGGTGCCGTTAAACCAAAACCTACCAACATTTTCAATGGCTTTTTGAAAATTGCTACCTAGATTTTTACTTTCGTTGTTGGTTCTTGCATTGACCATTGAGGTATACGAGTTTTCAAACAAATTCTGATAAACAAAGATCTTCTTATATATACATAATGGCTGTTGAACAATAGTGTACCAAAGTATATCTAGGAAAAGGGATTGTATTGTTCACCTTAAAGGGGCACTCCATACATATAACAGATTATATTCTCGAAATATAAATTATTTGTTCAATGAACTTAAAATGATAAATAAATACAATTTCAAAGAAGAACCTATGGCAAAAAATGCCTCATTTTACCACAATTAATCAATATAGAGGCTTTCTGTAATAAATCGCATCCACCCATTAATTGTACAACAACAACTCTACATAAATTATTGAATGGTTTACGGTACTGCCGCTGATTTTATCGATAATGACTGGGAATGCATAGCTGAAACTTTTAGGATAAGTTATAATACTTCCAAAGATTCTATTATTTATGTTTTTGAGGTTATTTAGTTGACATCAGTTATAGGGTATGTCCCTTTAACAAGTAGACTATTTGCACTTAGTGTTACAATTTAACTGGGATTTTATCGCCTATTGCATATAAATGGCTATTTTTACCCCGTGGTTGGTTTCAAGTCCGTTTTAACATAAGAGTAACGAAATGAAGTAAGCCAACTTTCATTTTAATATCTAACAACATTGTTTATAACTTACAAGAATATTCAGAAGGCTCTATTATGTATTTTAATTTGAGTTATCAATGTTTTTCTGTGAAAAAATTTTCTAACGAGAATTAACTCTGAATACCACTGTACTCCATTTTCAGATTTTTGGAATCAAACCGCATATTTACATAAAGTTATTTCAACTTTATATGTAGTCAAGAGGTGGACATTTCGCCTTCCAGGAGTTAACAGCTGTATATCTTTCACGTCTTGCGAGACAACCTTTATCTTAAAGACCTATCAATATACACACAGAAAAACTAGAGAAAACAAAAACAGAATGTTAGCAATGATGCAAGATATTCTGGTCTCGCGACTTGAACATGTACTGTAAACGACATACATCCGCTGGTAGGCATGCACAAAAATCCAACTCACTCTCGTTTCGTTGACACTTAAAATGTAGTCACAATAATAATTTAAATCACATGCAGTGGATCCTTTTAACGACTGATCATTAAAATGACCACGTGGCTAAAAGTAAGTGTAATCAAAACAAGAGGGCCAAGATGGCCCTATATCGCTCACCTTGGTACAAGTCCACTTGCCTGGTGGAAGATCACTAGATAATGTTATATACCAAATAGGTTTTCCTATACAATGTTTAATGTTAGGCCGTTCATCTCGACAGAATTTGCTAGTCACTCAAAATACAATTTGTAAACCGTCATGTATATTATTGTCTCGCTGTCAAATGGAGCAGATGTCCGATCATTGATCATTGGCCAAATACCCCTCGTCCCTCGTATAACTCACATCAATTCAATACCTGGAACACTTCTTCACCTTTCTACATTAGTGCTCCTTCCCATTCCCTTTGTCTGACGCTATAATTACCGAGATTGTCAACGGTTCCACATCAGATTGTTCCATGCCGCCATTGTTATTGGTGCAGTTGATTGTTGCTAAGAACAGCACGCGCCGGCGTAGTTCCCAAAGGTTAATCGAATGCGATGGAGTATTTCTGTTACGTCACTTTATGATGACGTCGTTGGAGCTGTCCCCCGGGTATATAAACGCCCCCCTGAGAACTCTCGGGGTCAATCGCTCCTTCTAAATACGAACAAGAACCCTATACGCTAGTTTAATAAAATAGACTCCAGCTCCATAGAACCATTATCATTAACCTAAAATATCAAAAGGACTCCTATCTGCACAGGTACTTACCTAACACCTAAGTCTTCAATATGGAACCATAAATAATATTGATGTACCCGTTTTCTGGAGAGTTCCCCTCCCACTTCCGTATTCAAGGACTTCTGGCAACATACTAAAACCCTGGTTTATTACGTCTACCAAACGTAATGGTTATATCTGTTTTTAATAGAAATTCAACTATATATATGTTACAGTTATATAGAAATAAATATATATGTGACTGGATATCAGACTTCGTCTCTTTGTACATCAGGTATTAAACCCTACAAGGGTACCGATATATCATCTACTCAACACTGCTGAACCCACACAGTGACCAATCACTGCTCGTCACCCTGTACTCTGTTCTACGGCCCCTAGTCAGGCGGTGCCGACAGAACAACTGGTGTCAGAACCAGGGGATCCTTTACAGAAAATGTCACAAGCCGAGTTGCATTTTGATTGAAAGTATAAGAACACTAAGATTTATGTTATCCTGACAAACTCAAGAAAATCTTTCTCTACCAGATAATTATCTTCAGATATGCAGGGATTTGAACCAATAATTAAATTGACTCCATTGGTTTGGTAGTTCATTTAAAGAGGAACTTGTCTTAGCTCCTCCTGGAACAGCTCCATTAAACATTGTAGACTCCATCTTCATTGGGAGCCAGCTCTATATGACATGATATCTATTAAAACATTTAGCTCCACATATACTTATGTGGTTAATATTGCAATAAAGTGAAATACCAGAATATTTATTTTTAATTTATTTGCAAATTAAAAACAATGATGTTAACAGCAGTCTACAAAATAGAAGGATGTGATTGACCATCCAGTCTTCAAAAAGTTGGCCGCTTGATGTTGAGTGGATTTTATAGCTCTAAGGGTTGTGTGTGTGTGTGTCGTGTGTGTGTGCGTGTGTGTGTGTGTGTGTGTGTGTGTGTGTGTGTATGTGTGTTGGTGGTGTGCACTTCTGGGTGCTGTGGGGTTCGTTTTGGGGAGGCTGCGTTTTTGGTACGTGGCATTCCCTGTTTGATATTATTTTTGTTTTTTTCCATTAAGCTGGTTCTACTGGACCCCAAGACCTGTTGGTGAAAAAAACATCTCACACCTGTAGACTGTGACGTTTACTGTTACATAGACATCCTATAAATCATTCTGCCATTTCTGAAAAAGAAAATAAAGAAATAGTGTTGAATAAAAATAATTATTTGTTGTTCTTTGAAACATATGTTGTACATGAATGTATATATGCCGGTATTAATTTTGTTGTTATTGTCTTCACAGTAGAGTTTTGGTACCAAAATATTGTACATGTATAAATAATGGAATCACCATACCGAAATACTGATGATGGCCATAAAGCTGCACTTGATTTGATTTGATGAGAATTTTATCAAGGTCCGTCCAAAAGAGCACTTATGTTAGCTTAATATCTGGATGAGACCCCGGCATGTCTCCCGTCATGCCTAAAAAACAAAATTTTGAAGCCAGAAATAGGAGAAATTTACCTGACTGCAATTTCCAGCTAGTATAGCCAAAGGTTGAATTTGATTGGTTACCAAAGAGTAGGCCAATCACGGCGACCAATGAGATCTAAGTTTGATTGACCTAGTTTCATAAAGCTGCCCCTGAAATTGAAAGGACTTTACTTGACCTAGAAAATGATGATTATCCTGAGAATGAGCAAAATGAGATGCCAGAATTAACCCCTGCTAGACACGTTCCTGAGGAACACATTGCTCAAAAACTTGAGAGACAATTAGAAATTCTATCGCAACAGATAGATATCACAACCTTAAAACTATGTCTGAAGAGACTCATCGGAAATTGAGAAACCTTGAACAGACTGTAGATAACTTGGGAAGACAAGTCCATCGAGACAATATATCTTGTAACAATTCAGGAGAGAATCCCTCCCCAGTCATGACTAGAGAGACTGCTAACCTAAGTCTCTTGAGACATACGGCAAGCCCTGATCCAGATGTTGATTTTCCAAACTTACACAGGGGAGATAATTCTAACATAAATTCAAACTGTACGGTAAAACTGAAACCACCAAAGTATGATGGTAAAGATGACCTATACGAGTACCTTGACTCATTTGAAATATGCAGCCAAATTAATAACTGGAATCTTCAGGCCCAAGGGTTATACTTAGCCAGTAGTTTAACTGGTAATGCCAGAGCCATTCTTACAGAACTAGAACCACAGGAGAAGACTGATATGTCTTCCCTAGTACGTAAATTAACAGAACGATATGGTTCCTTAAACCAGACTGAAGTATTTCGTGCTAAATTAAGAAACAGAGTACGGAAACCTGGAGAGAGTATCTCTGATCTAGCACAGAGTATTAAGAAAATGAGCATTTTAGCGTACCCAAAATCTGCTTCAGAATGGCTTGAGACACTAGCTTTAGACCATTTCCTTGATGCATTAACTGACCCTGATATGCGACTCCGCTTAAGAGAGGCAAACCCTAAAACTCTGTCTGAAGCAGAACAAACAGCCACCAGATGGGAGGCATATAGAATAGCTGATCAACAAAGACGCACTATAATTTCTGTAGCCGCTGGAAGTAATCATACATGGAATTCTTCCTCGGAAAAGAGTGGTCAAGACTTTAATGCTATAAAACAATCCTGAGATCAGCTGTCAAACGAGTTACGTAGTTTCACAAGGAATCAAGGCTTTCATAGCCAGCGACAAAATTACTTTCCTTCTAACAGTAATCAAGACAGAAATCAAACTGGACCTGTAAATAGACCTAACTTTGGGAATACCTATAGGAGACCCGAAAACATTAACAGATTTCAAAACCAAACCAGAAACATTCCACAGTCATCCAGCCAAAACAACACCCCACAAAACTATTAAAATAGGAACTCGGGAAACGAGAACAGGTCTTCCTGGAGGCCCACAGGACGACTTCCAACCCAAAACAGGGGCCAACGACATTAAAAATTGGAAATTTCTCTTCTTCAGACGGATTCTTTTTGCCTGCAAAAATTGAAAACCAACCTTTAACTATGCTTGTGGATACTGGAGCAAATGCAACCATATTGAAAAGTAGTTTATTTGAAAGTTGGCCAGAAAATATCAAACCAAAAATATTACCAGCAAATGCACAATTATTAAGTATTACTGGGGACTTACCTCCATTTCAAGGCAAGGCAAGAGTAAAATTAAATCTTGGTAACCAAACTTTTGAAATATGGATTCTGTTAGCCAAGAAAAAGGAATGATGCTATCTTAGGCAGAGATTTCATACTTTCCCAAAAATGTGACCTTTTATTGAGCTCTCAAGTAATGAATCTTAATGGGGAAACCTTACACTGCTTTACCAATGACTCAGAAGTATGTGCAAGCAGAATAGCCCTTACAGAGGACGTTAAAATACCTCCATGTTCTGAAATGATAATACCTGGTAAATCTATTGATCCTTTTAGGCAAAATCAAATGTGAATCACAGAACCAAATCAGTCCTTCATTGAAACAAAAAAAACAAAAATAATATCAAACAGGGAATGCCACGTACCAAAAACGCAGCCTCCCCAAAACGAGCCCCACAGCACCCAGAAGTGCACACCACCAACACACACACACACACACACACACACACACACACACACACACAATCATGTACACACACAAGCATACAAAGCAAACACACGAGGACAAAACGAACAATTAACGGAACACAGTGGGACACCGCCTTGGAACGGTCAGTGGCAAAAACACCACTGGGGAGCTTAAACCGGTTTATGGTGCGCACCCAACCTCACTCTTACCCCACCATGTTCCAAAGTCACAGGACAGTGTAAATAAAAGTAATCCCTGCTAGGTGAATCTCTAACACACGCAATGGAAACAAAAGGCAAAAAACATGGTATATATAATTGGCAAGGGCATTGGTACAACCTTGTCATGGACTTTTTCCCTTGAGGGTGGTAAACTTTGAAAACAGACCAGTTATACTTAGGAAACATACAATTCTTGGTACTTTGGAAACTGTTGACTTGCCTGAAACTACAGTTGTAAACACAGGGGATATTACCCATAATTCAGAAGGTCCTTGCCAAAAGCATGAAAACCTGAACCCTTGAAGGATTGCTTTGAGAGAGGGTGCAAAGAATTAGAAAGTGGACAAAAAGAGAAATTTCGAGACTTGTTAATAGAGTTCCAAGACACATTCTCACAATCCGAGGATGACATTGGTCACACAGATTTGGTTGAGTATACAATTGATACTGGTAATCATAGGCCGGTCAGAACTGCTCCCTATCGCTTACCATTAGCCAAAAGAGAACTAGCCGAGAAAGAAATACAAAAGCTTATAAAACAAGACCAAACTGAACCATCTCAAAGTCTATGGTTATCACCTGTTGTCATTGTGCCTAAGAATGGGGGCAAGTCTATCCGTCTATGCGTAGATTTCCGAAAAGTAAACAGCTGTGTTAAATTTGATGCTCACCCATTACCTAGAATTGACCAATCAATAGAGTCTTTAGAGGGTAACAAGTTCTTTTCCTCCATGGATTGTCGCTCTGCGTACCACCAAATTCCAATTGCAAAAGAAGATTGCCCCAAAATAGCATTTGGTGGCGAGACCTACCAGTGGAAGATTATGCCTTTTGGTATGGCGACCTCACCTGGGGTTTTCGAGAGACTCATGGAAAGGGTATTACATGGGTTAACTTACAAGATTTGCTTGATATACCTGGATGATTTTCTCTGTCATTCACAAACTTTTGATGACCACATACTTCATTTAAGAGAAATGTTTCATAGACTCGGAGAAGCGAATCTAAAATTAAGCCCTCCCAAATGTCATTTCTTCCAATAGGTGTTAAGATTCTTGGGATACCGTGTAAGCCAAAATGGAATAGAGGCATGTCCCTTAAAAACAAAGGCAATAAGTGAATGGCCGAGACCGCTTAATGTCCGCCAGTTACGCTCCTTTCTTGGACTATGTAGTTACTACCGCAAAATGGTACCTGGTTTTGCCACTATAGCCAAACCCAATACACCAGCTGACAGAGGCTAATAAGCCATTTATATGGGACAATTTTAAGGAAAAAAAAATAATAATAATAATATCAAACATGGAATGCCAGGCACCAAAAACGCAGCCTCCCCAAAACGAACCCCACAGCACCCAGAAGTGCACACCACCAACACACACACACACACGCACACGCACACGCACACACACACGACACACACACACACAACCATGCACACACACACATATACACTACCAACACACACTAGCATACAAAGCAAACACACGAGGACACAGCTTGCAAAGAGTTTAAAGAAAAACTCTGTTCCCCTCAAGTACTTGGTTTTACAAATGAGGAACTTCCATTCATATTGGATACGGACGCAGGAGCTGTCATTAGCCAGATACAGGGTGAACAAAAGCGAGTCATCAGCTACTTATCCAAATGCTTCACAAAGTCTGAGCGCAATTACTGCACAACCAGGAAAGAACTTTAAGCCATAGTGGAAGCTGTGAAACATTACCATCACTTTTTATATGGAAATCTGTTCAAAATTCGTACAGATCACGGTTCATTACAGTGAATTATGAATTTCAAAAACTGTGAGGGCCAGCTAGCTCGTTAGCTTGAAATCCTTAGCAACTACAGTTTTAAAATAGAACATAGGCCAGGTCGCCTTCATAACAACAGTGACGCACTGAGTCGTCGACCATGCATTGATAACAATTGTCAATACTGTAAACAATACGCTTCGAACAAAAGAAAGAGAATAAGAAAATCAGAGTACTTATGACCTCTACCAATCATTCTGTTGACTGTCCAGAAACTGACACATCACCAGCAGATACTTTGACTAACAGCTCAGAGATAACTGACATAACTGATATCATTCATGAACAGGACAAAGACAACATCATTCAGATGGTTAAACAATGGGTTTCAAAAGGGGAGAGACATACATGGCAACAAATTGCACAGTATGGTCCAGACATAAAGCACTACTGGCATAATTTTCCTCTGCTGGAAATTGAAGAAAATGTCCTGTACCAGAATATTCCCACTGAATACAAGTCTGAGATTCACCTAGCAGGGATTACTTTTATTTACACTGTCCTGTTACTTGGAACATGGTGGGGGTAAGAGTGAGGTTGGGTGCGCACCGTAAAAACAAAAATAATATCAAACAGGGAATGCCACGTACCAAAAACGCAGCCTCCCCAAAACGAGCCCCACAGCACCCAGAAGTGCACACCACCAACACACACACACACGCACACACACACGCACACACACACAACACACACACACACACACACAATCATGTACACACACAAACATACACTACCAACACACACAAGCATACAAAGCAAACACACGAGGACAAAACGAACAATTAACGGAACACAGTGGGGCACCGCCTTGGAACGGTCAGTGGCAAAAACACCACTGGGGAGCTTAAACCGGTTTATGGTGCGCACCCAACCTCACTCTTACCCCCACCATGTTCCAAAGTCACAGGACAGTGTAAATAAAAGTAATCCCTGCTAGGTGAATCTCTAACACACGCAATGGAAACAAAAGGCATGGTATGTAAAACACAAAAATGCTCGTGTATAAATATATAAAAAGCAAACCTTGAGAACCCAAAAACGTATGTACTCAATGCATTTGTAAACCGGTTTAAGCTCCCCAGTGGTGTTTTTGCCACTGACCGTTCCAAGGCGGTGCCCCACTGTGTTCCTTTAATTGTTCGTTTTGTCCTCGTGTGTTTGCTTTGTATGCTAGTGTGTGTTCTTCTGGGTGCCGTGGGGCTCGTTTTGGGGAGGCTGCGTTTTTGGTACGTGGCATTCCCTGTTTGATATTATTTTTGTTTTTTTGGTAGTATATATGTGTGTGTGTACATGATTGTGTGTGTACATGATTGTGTGTGTGTGTGTGTGTGTGTGTGTGTGTGTGGGTGGGTGGGTGGGTGTGTGTGTGTGTGTGTGTGTGTTGGTGGTGTGCACTTCTGGGTGATGTGGGGCTCGTTTTGGGGAGGCTGCGTTTTTGGTACGTGGCATTCCCTTGTTTGATATTATTTTTGTTTTTAAGTTATAATAGCTCCAAAAAGTCTTCAAAAGGTCATTTTTACACAGCTCCATTGTCAAGCATTGGATGGACATGTTGGGTTTAAGAAAACTTATGCCAGATTAACACAAAGATTTCATTGGGTTGGTATGAGCCGGGATGTAGAAAAATGGTGCAAGATGTGTGACACATGTGCAAGACGCAAACCACCACCACGTAAAGCAAAAGGACCATTACAAATTAACCGAGTAGGTCAACCTTTAGAACGAATAGCAATGGACATTCAAGGTCCATATCCCATGTCAAATTCAGGTATGAAATACATATTAGTCATTGCCGACTATTTCACAAAATTCCTACAGGCCATTCCATTAAAAAGCCTCGACTCAAAGTATGTTACAAGCAAACTTGTGAATAAATTCATTTCCTTATTAGGAGTACCACTTGAACTGTTTACAGACCGAGGATCAAATTTTGAATCAACTCTCTTTAAAGAGCTTTGTGAATTACTGGGCATTCATAAAACCAGAACTACTGTTGGACGACCCAGTTCTGATGGAATGGTGGAACGCGCAAATCGTGTTATTCAGACAATGATAACAGCATTTGTAGACCAAATTCAACGTAATTGGTCAGACAAATTACCTTTACTTGTTCTTGCATACAACAGCAGTGTACATAGCAACACTGGCTTCACTCCATCAAAGATGCTGTATGGCAGAGAAATTAAGTTGCCCATTGACTGAGTGAGGTTGGGTGCTGTGACTTTGGAACATGGTGGGGGTAAGAGTGAGGTTGGGTGCGCACCATAAACGGTTTAAGCTCCCCAGTGGTGTTTTTGCCACTCACCGTTCCAAGGCGGTGCCCCACTGTGTTCCTTTAATTGTTCGTTTTGTCCTCGTGTGTTTGCTTTGTATGCTAGTGTGTGTTGGTAGTGTATGTGTGTATGTGTGTGTGTGTGTGTGTGTGTGTGTTGGTGGTGTGCACTTCTGGGTGCTGTGGGGCTCGTTTTGGGGAGGCTGCTTTTTTGGTACGTGGCTTTCCCTGTTTGATATTATTTTTGTTTTTTTGACATTGGAGAAACCTGTAGATGAAAGATCAAAATTCACAACAGATTACGTTATGGAAATAGAGGAAACCTTGACAATTACACATGAAATAGCAAGAGAAAATTTGGGTCAAATTGCCGTAAACATGAAAACAAACTATGATAAAAGCAAGTCATCACAACTACAGTCCGGGGGAAGCTGTTTGGTTATACAGCGAACGACGCAGAAGAAACTTATGCCCCAAACTACAAAATAACTGGACAGGTCCATACATTATCATTAAAAAATGGGGAGATATCCTGTACGGGATAAAAGACAAGCCTAACTCCAAATTACAAGTGGTTCACCACGACAAGTTAAAGAAGTACAATGGTGAAAATGCTCCCTCATGGTTCAACGAGAATTCTCCGACCACAGAATAGAAACTACAGTACAATATGTATTTTGTGTAAAAAAGACACTTATAAAAATGTACTAATGAGCAAATTGTGATTTTGAAATGAGATGTTATGTATTAAAGTTTATTACATTTCATACATTTATTTCTCTTTGTTAAAACCTTAACAGAAGTTGTGATAGTCAGCATAAATAAATGTTATAATGCCACCTTACCAAGTTACTTACCTTAAAAGTTGTTGCCAGAAATTATGTAAACCTTCAGAGCTCTCCAGAGTCCATTACAATAAAGCCTGGAAATCCATATTTCCTGAAAATGATATATGTATATATAAACCCTGTGAATTGCATAGGCAGTACACAATACCTATATTAAAAATATATACAGGCACAATATCCGGAGCCTGAGAATGACATAATTTCATTTAAAGAATGCATCATACAGAATGAGAATATGAGACAGTTTACATATTGCTGTATTCCGAAATACAAACCTTGAACTGTGTAAGACAAAGGATTTTATAAGTAACTACAGAAAACTTGTAATAAAATAGATTTATAAAATCTGGAAGCTGTTGTTATACGAGTCCAGAATTAGTTTATAAACAAGATAATTCCATGAAAATTTGATTAGGACACCTCAGTTAGATGATACCATTATGTATATCTATACATGTATACATATCAAATCCTAAAAGAGTTAACTGTATTCATTTCTTTTCAGACTAGGAAGTGGAAATGCAACTTGTGTCCACATATAGATAAGGCCTTTGGGAAAAAGACAAACGCTACAAGACATGTTCAAGAAGTACATCTAGGGTTTGCCTACCAGTGCCACTATTGCAAAGCCATATTCAACAGAAAGGATAATGGCCATAGATGCCAACTTTTTGGAGAAAGGAAAATGGAAGTTTTCCACAGACAAACAATGAAATGGGGAAAACATGCTGAAATGATTCTTAACAAAACCAATATAGATGACTGTCTAACGAAAACCTTAGAGGAACAATTCACAAAATTGCCGTCCTACACATTATCCAAACCAACCATACGAAGTGTAGTCATCATCCCTAAAGCTAACATAGCAGAAGATCTTTTCCTCTCAAATGATGATATGATGGAAGATCCCCAGATTTTTCTAGACGAGGAAATAGAAAAAGAAAATAAATGTGTCAATACAAATACTGAGAAAAACAGAACTTTAGGAGGAAAAGTAACAAAAGACATGGGAAACAAAAGTGATCTAAGAAAAACAGAAATGAAAACCAAAGAGAAACAAGCCAATGAGGGAAACAGAACTGTAGTTGAAAAAGTATTAAAGGACCCTATATGCCAGACTTATACCAGAAAAACAGAAAGTACAATCAAAGACAAGAACACTAAGGATAACACTAATACACATAAGTCTGATGAGGAGACGAAATTGAAAAACAAGTTCAAAAAAGAGAAAAATCATAAAAGCAAAAAAGAACACCAGTCAACAGGGAACAAGTCAAATAAGAAGGAAACACATTAAAGGAAACATGAATAAAAAATAAAAGAGTAGGACACTCGATTGAAAGGTAATTCTGTAATGAAAGCTTGAAGGTCCTACGGGATGCACTCTTTACATGCATCTGGGGTTTTTTTTCATACACACTTATACATGTGTAATTGTTTTAATAAGCATTTGGGCTAGCGGTTAAAACGTTATGTATTCAGGTTTAGTAATGACCTTAGATCACTGACAGGTATTTTTCTTTCTACTTTAATGGCGCCTGGGGTTAGTGTGTGTACCCCTTACTATATCATGATGATGTTTTGCCCTTATATTTAATTGTTTAGTTGGGAAGGAAGGCGTCCACACCAATAAGCGGCGAGTCCAGGCCCATTTTATTTGAAGTTAATCTTATTGCTTTCCGGGTCGCTGGACAATTTGATGCTTCACTATTTTAGATAATTGATCAATTTAACTGATGTATAGGCACCTTTTATCTTAGTACTGAATTAGGATTGATGAGACATCCTCTCATATGTTGCAACTGAAAAATAAAAAAGAATACAGTTTAGGTTTGAAGAAAAAAAAATGTTATTAATTTAATCATCTATGCACATGTTTAAATGTCTGCCATGGCTTTGTGTAAATGTATTTTCTCTGAATATCTGCGGCATCTTTAATTGTATATAGAAATGTTCCGTTATAAATGACAATACTGTTTATTTTAACAAGTGGTGTGTATCTGCTCCATGAATGAGACTGTTTGCTGTCACTTTTAAATTACTATTTATTCAGACCATAATTGGTCTAGATCTTTTAAGATAACTTAATTTTCCTGTTGTACCACCACAAATGTAGGTGTATGTGTTTTAAGATTTACTACACTACTGTTGTTAGACATTTATAAAAGTACATGTATCCGGCCGGAACAGTACCTTAAATGTATACTTTATCATTTATTTTATGTTCAAAACAAAAATAATATCAAACGGAATGCCACGTACCAAAAACGCAGCCTCCCCAAAACGAGCCCCACAGCATCCAGAAGACTTTTCTCCAAGAGATTTGGTCTGGAAAGTAATGGTGTATATATCGAGTTATAAACTTAAACTTGTTAAAATTGTCTATCAGTCACTAAATTTTTTCATGTTCAATGCTTTAAATTCCTATTACCACAGTACCTTTTAATATGACAAACTGCTTTGTTATTTACTGACCAAGTTCTGTCGTGATTGTCTCCCTTGCTGTGTTTGATTTATTTTTGACTTTACACGTGTACAGGTAATGAAATTAGAATATTAATTACATACGAACCTTTTGTGTGCGAATTCAGGGTCTGAATTCTTTTGGGGAGGGAGCAATGTTAGGCCGTTCATCTCGACAGAATTTGCTAGCCACTCAAAATGCAATTTGTAAACCGTCATGTATATTATTGTCACGTTGTCAAACGGAGCAAGATGTCCGATCATTGGCCAAATACCCCTCGTCACACGTATAACTAACATCAATTCAATACCTGGAACACTTCTTCACCTTTCTTCATTAGTGCTCCTTCCCATTCCCTTTGTCTGACGCTATAATTAGCGAGATTGTCAACGGTTCCACATCAGATTGCTCCATGCCGCCATTGTTATTGGTGCAGTTGATTGTTGCTAAGTACAGCACGCGCCGGCTTAGTTCCCAAAGGTTAATCGAATGCGATGGAGTATTTCTGTTACGTCACTTTATGATGACGTCGTTGGAGCTGTCCCCCGGGTATATAAACGCCCCCCCTGAGAACTCTCGGTGTCAATCGCTCCTTCTAAATACGAACAAGAACCCTATACGCTAGGTTAATAAAATAGACTCCAGCTCCATAGAACCATTATCATTAACCTAAAATGTCAAAAGGACTCCTACCTGCACAGGTAGTTATGAACACCTAAATCTTCAATATGGAACCATAAATGATATTGGTCTACCCGTTTTCTGGAGAGTTCCCTCCCACTTCCGTATTCAAGGACTTCTGGCAACATACTAAAACCCTGGTTTATAAGGTCTACCAAACGTAATGGTTATATCTGTTTCTAATAGAAATTCAACTATAAATATGTTACAGTTATATAGAAATAAATATATGTGTGACTGGATATCAGCCTTCGTCGCTTTGTACATCAGGTATAAAAACAAAAATAATATCAAACAGGGATATAAAACCCTACAAGGGTACCGATCTATCATCTACTCAACACTGCTGAACCCACATAGTGACCACTCACTGCTCGTCATCCTGTACTCTGTTCTATGGCCCCTAGTCAGGCGGTGCCGACAGAACAATATGTCTTTGAAAAAACCGGGCAAGGTAAATTTTGACACAAGGGGCATAATGTGAACAAACTTTGAAGAGGTCTACTAGACAATGCTACATGCCAAATATCTAAGCTCTAGGCCTTGTGGTTTCAGAGAAGAATATTTTAAAGTTTTTCCTATATAAGCCTATGTAAAACTAAATGAACCCCTGTGCAAGGTCAATTTTGATCCGGGGGTCATCATTTGAACAATCTTGGTAGAGGTTCACTAGCCAATGCTACATGCCAACTATCTAAGCTCTAGGCCTTGTGGTATCAGAGAAGAAGATTTTTAAAGGTTTTCCTCTATGAGCCTATGTAAAACTAAGTGACCATTAGTGCGGGGTCAATTTTGATCCTGGGGTCATCATTTGAACGATCTTGGAAGAAGTCCACTAACCAATGCTACATGCCAAATATCTCAGCTCTAGGCCTTGTGGTTTCAGAGAAGATTTTTAAAGTGTTTCCTATATAAACCTATGTGAAACTAAGTGACCCCCTGTGTGGGTTCAATTTTGATCAAGGGGACATAATTTGAACAATTTGGATACTGGTGCTTCATTTTTAGATTTACATCTCTCTATTTATAACAATATTATACATACCAAAATTTATGACAAGAGGGATGATTTTAATTTTAGTATTGTAAATTTCCCCCATTTGGATGGGGATGTACCTCATGCTACATCGTATGGGGTATACATTTCTCAGTTAATTCGGTTTGCCAGAGCGTGTAGTTATGTTGAGGATTTCAATGAACGTAATCAATATATTACAAATAAACTTCTTCAACAGGGCTACCGTTATTACAAATTGCGTAAATATTTTGCTAAATTTTACTATCGTAATTCTGATTTGGTTTTGAAATTCAATAGTAATCTAAAGACTCTTCTGCGAGAAGGTATTTCAAAACCCGATTTTTATGGGGATGTGGTTTACAAACTTCGTAAGATTTTGGGTCATGGCAATTTTCCAACTGTATTTGCTAAAATTATAAAACGTTTTGACAAAAGAGGTTACGACCCAACTGTTTTGAGACACACCGCATGTTTGGTGTTCAACCCGTTTACAGTTGGACGCTATGCTTCCCTCTTTGATTGTGTCTGACGGAAGAGGGGGAGGACTCTGTGATGGGCAGTTTTTAAATCCCACTGGGACGAAACTGTTTTGATTTCTGTCCTCTGGCCTGTTTCGTCGGGCCCTTAAGGGTGTTTCTCTTGGTGCTCTGCCTTCTGCAAAGGCATTGAGTACATACGTTTTTTGGTTCTCAAGGTTTGCTTTTTATATATTCATACACGAGCATTTTTGTGTTTTACATACCATGCCTTTTGTTTCCATTGCGTGTGTTAGAGATTCACCTAGCAGGGATTACTTTTATTTACACTGTCCTGTGACTTTGGAACATGGTGGGGGTAAGAGTGAGGTTGGGTGCGCACCATAAACCGGTTTAAGCTCCCCAGTGGTGTTTTTGCCACTGACCGTTCCAAGGCGGTGCCCCACTGTGTTCCTTTAATTGTTCGTTTTGTCCTCGTGTGTTTGCTTTGTATGCTAGTGTGTGTTGGTAGTGTATATGTGTGTGTGTACATGATTGTGTGTGTGTGTGTCGTGTGTCGTGTGTGTGTGTGTGTGTGTGTGTGTGTGTGTGTGTGTGTGTGTGTGTGTGTGGTGGTGTGCACTTCTGGGTGATGTGGGGCTCGTTTTGGGGAGGCTGCGTTTTTGGTACGTGGCATTCCCTGTTTGATATTATTTTTGTTTTTTTGGTAGAAGTCCACCAGCCAATGCTACATGCCAAATATCTAAGCTCTAGGCCTTGTTGTTTTAGAGAAGAATATTTTTAAAGTTTTTCCTTTATAAGCCTACGTAAAATTAAGTGACCCCTCAGTGCGAGGTCAATTTTGATCCCAGGGTCATAATTTGACAATATTGGTAGAGGTCCACTAGCCAATGCTACATGCCAAATATCTAAGCTCTAGGCCTTGTGATTTCAGAGAAGAAGATTTTTAAAAATGTTCCTATATTAGCCTTTGCAAAACTAAGTGACCATCAGCGCGGGGTCAATTTTAACCCGGGGGATATAATTTGAACACTCTTGGTAGAGGTCCACTAGACAATGCTACATGCCAAATATCTAAGCTCTAGGCCATGTGGTTTCAGAGAAGAAGATTGTTAAGGTTTTCCTATTTGATGCCATAGCAACCAGAGTTCTGCATGGAATTAATTTGGTACAGCTTCATGCAAGGAACATTCCTGCATAGTTTTATCAACATTGGCCTAGTGGTCACAGAGGAGATGTCATTTGAATCAAAATGTTGACGGACGACGGACAATCATCAATCAGAAAAGCTCACCCTGGCGTATCTTAAAAAGGAATAATATTCCCAAAGTACCATATTCTAAAATTACAAGGCCTAGAGCTTAGATATTTGGTATGTAACATTGTAATGGTCTTCGACCTACTTTGTTCAAATCATGCCTAGGTGGACAAAATTGACCCCACCGGCCAGGCAAGTGTACTTGTACTCAGAGGAGCGATATAGGGCCATTATGGCCCTTTTGTTTTCTAGGAACGATATTCAATTAAAATATTTAAAAACAAACACAGACACACTAATGTGTACTTTTATTTGAAGTACGCAATATATTTACAACATGTACGTAACTGGATATATTATTTTTAATGTACAATGAAATAGAAAGGCATGTGAAAAAATCATTATCTGTAATTAGTGTAAAGTACAAACTTATTCGCAAAGTGTCCAAATTTCCAAACTTAAAGTTATATTATCCTTCAAAGTGGCCACATTGGTTTATAGTTAAAGGGACATACCCTATAACTGATATCAAACTAAATAACTTCAAAAGTTTCAGCTATGCATTCCCAGTCATTATCGATAAAACCAGCGGTTAAACATATACTGCAGTACCATAAACCATTCAATAATCTCGTTGTACAATAATGGGTGGATGCGATTTATTACAGAAGGCCTCTATATTGAATAATTGTGGAAAAATGAGGCATTTTTCGCCATAGGTTCTTCTTTGAAATTGTTTTTATTTATCGTTTTACGTTCATTGCACACATAATCTATGTTTCGAGAATATAATCTGCTAGATGTAGGGAGCGCCCCTATAAGAATGATGCTCAAAACACAGTGGATGCTTTAAAAAGATAAAAGAAAAATAAGTTTTACCAAGATGTTTCTACAAATTAAGATATACATAACCGAACGGGTATTGTTTTATATTTGTGACTACGATTTACAGATTTCCTCTATATTCAATGTGAATGAAACAGATATACAGTTATACAGATCGTTATTTTTGGGTTATACTTATGGCAATATTTATTATTCTAGGAGTATAAATCACTGATTAATGTTTTATCCATGATGGTCACTTTGAATTGTTATATCACTTTAATGCCGTTTTATGATACGGAGGGGATTGATTAGAAATGATCATTAAAGGGACATACCCTATAACTGATGCCAAACTAAATAACCTCCAGAACATAAATAATAGAATCTTTAGAGGTATTATAACTTAACATCAAAGTTTCAGCTATGCATTCCCAGTCATTACCGATAAAATCAGCAGTTTCAAATATACTGCAGTACCGTAAACCATTCAATAATCTATGTAGAGTTGTTGTTGTACAATTAATGGGTGGATGCGATTTATTACAGAAAGCCTCTATATTGATTAATTGTGGTAAAATGAGGCATTTTCGCCATAGGTTCTACTTTGAAATTGTATTTCTTTATCATTTTATGTTCAGTGAACACATAATCTATGTTTCGAGAATATAATCTGCTAGATGTAGGGAGTGCCCCTTTAATCGATATACATCCAGAATAAAGTGTTTGTTAAACATGTTGATACCGTATCTAAATACAACAAAACAACTGTGCGATATTTGCCAATTCTAACACATGGAACGTGAAAATCTTTTACACTCTTATGATACGGAGGAGTTATTGCCCTTTGTTACTTTTCCTTGTCCGGAGCATGACTTGAAAACTACTGGTTTGAATTCAATACAACTTCATACAATGGTCAAGTACATTGAGAGGAAGTGCAGTGCACAGGAACGATAACTCTTTCATGACACATTACATAGTTATTGTCCTTTGTTACTTTTCCTTGTTTGGAGCCTTACTAACTACTGGTTGGATTTCAATACATTTTCATACAATGGTCTAGCAGAGGAGGTGCAGTGTACAAGAACCATAACCCTTTTTTGAGTAATTACAGAGTAGAGTTTTTGCCCTTTGTTACTTTTCCTTGTCCGGAGCATAACTTGAAAACTACTGGTTGGAATTCAATACAACTTCATACATTGATCATTGAGAGGAAGTGCAGTGCACGAAAACCATAACTCTTTCTTGACTCATTACAGAGTTATTGCCCTTTGTTACTTTTCCTTGTCCGAAACATTACTTGAAACTACTGGTTGGAAATCAATTAAACTACATACAATGGTCAAGTACATTGAAAGGAGGTGCAGTGCACAGGAACCATAACAATACATCTTGACTCATTACAGAGTTTTTATCCAGTTTTACTTTTCCTTGTCGCAGAGCATAACTTCATAACTACTAGATGGAATGCAATTCAACTTCATACAATGGTTTAGCACAATAAGAGAGAGGGCAGTGTACAAGAATCATAACTCTATCTCGAGTAATTATAGAGTTATTGCCAAGAACTATAGCTCTATATTAGTGATGTTTTGCAAGGTATTCTGTTACTACGAACTTCCTCAGTTTATAAAGCAGTCTTTCGGGGGTTTTAATCACATTTAGTGATAGCTCTAGCTTTTAATTGTTTTTTTTAGTAAAAAACAAGTTTTTTGAGGTCAAGGTCACATTGTAAAAAAAAAAATTTCGAATGTTTATTATCTTTTTTTTTTCTTTCTGCAGATGCCGTTTTCACGAATTTTACCTTTTATAGTACAATTTTTGCATCAAAAGGGGGCATACGTGTTTTACAAACAGCTCTTGTTATATATAAATGTTATGGGAAATCAAAATTATTTGTTTTTTAAGAGGCACCCCAATTGATCTAAAGCAGCCTATGATAGGTGTGAAAAATATATGTTTGACCGTTTTTAAAAGGCAATTTAGATGTGCGAAGGAACACACGTTGATATAAAGAAAGTTGAAATGAAGGAACTTTTTACAATTTAATGTATTGACACCCATCAGGCTAAGCAAAATATTGTCAGGTCAAGGTGCTGCAAACAAACTGTGCCCTTTACTTTCATGCAAAATCAGAAATTTACAGTTCATGTAAATGACAGAAGATAAAATATGTGCAACTGAGTCTGAACTGAGTGAAATAATCATGTCACTTATTATGTCACAAATAACCAATCTTAAAAATCAGTAGGTGTGAAAAATATATGTTTAGCCGTTAAGGCTATTTAGATGTGCGAAGGAACACACGTTGATAAAAAGAAAGTTGAGATGAAGGAAACTTTGTTAATAGTAAACAGATGTTGGTTTCGATGTAATATCATAATCCATACGTTTAGCGGACGTCACCCTACTTGTTTATTACAATATTAAATGCAATTTACTGCACCTAAGTAAAGACGTACACAAGTCGATTTATCAGCAAGACACTTGGACTGGTCTTCATAAAACTGGAATTGGTTCCTTACGCTGTACATAAGAAGTCTTTGAAATGGGTAACCAGACGCGAGTGTGCTTGTGAACATTGTACTGCCTTCGGTAAACTTTCAGGAGGAAATTTACTGACGGCAGATAAGATGAGGTGTTGTCATGCATAACCGCGGCATAGCGTTAGTCGTGATTTTTACGATAAAAAGATTTATATCTTATATATTATAAGGTTGTTTAGTGACAAATTTCAAATTTACAACTTGCGTTGATAGTAATTATTTACTACTATGCGGCCGTAGATGTACTTGCGTCATAAAATTATGTCTTTCAATCGATATGGACTCCATACTCCAATTTTCCCTCGCCAGTTTTGCGCACTCTCTCGTACGAGTAAGTTATCTTGATAATATGTTGTTGACATTTTTATCTTTGACCATAAGGTTATTTCGATTTATATTGGAATAGGACGCAGTGGTAAGGAAATTATACTAAATAATTAATATAATTTAATATCTTTTATTACGGAATTTGTTCGCACGGTACAACGAATTGTTGTATTCTATGTGGTTTTCTATACTTTTATTCTTATGGTCACAACGTAAAGTAATAATTGATTATTTTAGGTTTTTGTCCTGATTGTACAAAATGAAATAACGAAGTCATCGAACCTACGCCAATTGCTGTTTCTCTCTATTTTCCAACCTGTGACAGATCTATTTAACATGACGAATAACTGAGTATTAATAAATTAATGATGCTATTAATATGATAATCGGCCATCTTATTGTGAGCTACATGTATATACAGGGTACTGTCAGAATGTATAAGTAAAACAAAGTCGATAATCAGATCTTGGCCATATAACAGATTTGTTTTGATTTTTAACATCTGATCATTTACACTTGTTTATGTTCACTTAGCGCTTAATTCGAGTAAGATTTTCGCTGGAGGTATTTTTAAAATTTGATTTCCCTATCCTGGTTGCCCAACCAAGATAGAGTTATTTTATCCCAAGTACAAATTTGATACACTACCTTGCCTAGGGAAAGATATAAATATAAGATCTATTGCATTAACAATTATATATTTAGATGGAATTCATTAGAAATGCAAGTTTGAAAAATTATTATTACCTCCCTTTACCTGTATTGGGAGATAGATTGTAAATAAATGAATTCGGAAGCTACACGTAGCTTTTAAAACTTGCCTTTTGGTCCAGAATGTTAAAATATTTGTTTATCTATCCAATGCAAATGAAAAAGTAGAAGTTATATTGAAATAAAAAGAAATACTCAACTTTTTAAATACTTTCATATTAAAGGGGAGTAATAATACAATTTTACAAAAGTTAATAAAACATAAATTGCTAATAGGGATCTGACTCTATGTAATAGGTTTTTTTTGTTCTTAAAATAAATCTCTAACATATTATACAAGATGCAATAAAATGAAAAGACAGATGACAACAATTCTAAAACTCGAGGCATCCACCAGGAAATCTCACCCAGAAACAGTATGTTAAAAAAAACTTTGCACAAAACTTACTCAATCAAACTACCAGGTAAAGCAGATATACATTGACGATATCCTTATGCTGAGGCTACAGAACTGCCTCGAACAGTCAAAACTCTTCTCTATACATGCAATTTTTAACAAATCACTAACTCTAGTTAGACTTCAGAGAACTGTTTTTGTTTATTTATCTAAATCATCTTTTTAACATTTATTTACATTTTAGCAGAAATACACCTTCTGACACATATTGTTCTTAAAATAGAACGATCACGTGACAAAAACACCTTTTTGACTGTACTTCAGTAGATAAATAAATGGACTTTTCAACCCCGATGAAGACTCGTGAGAGTCGAAACGTAGATTGCTAAATAAAATTAAAAACTGCTCCGTGTTTATCGTGTGTTCTATTTACTTTTCTATTATAATTATTTAGAATATACAAAAAGTAAAAATTGTCATCAAATGTTGCTTAAATGTGATAGACCACCTTTAAAGTTAAAAGTTTGCAATACTATGCACGTATTTTAATGTATTTGAAACAGAAACATATAGTATTAATTAATGATATAACGAGATAATTATTTAGATTATTTAACGTTATTTTGAAAAAAAAAAACCACAAGGTTAGCTTTTAAAAAAGCTCGAAAGTGGCACGTAAGAAGATGTAACAGTGTGTACTGTTATATAGTGGAAGCAAATCTTATTTCGGTTTAATATCAATGCCCCGAATTAGTTTATGCAAACGATGAGGTCCAAACAAAGAGTAATCAACGTGAATTAGTAGTCAGGCAACCGTAAATACTCTAGGATGTTTAAGCTCCTGTGTACAATCCAAAAGTTGATATTTATGCTTTTAAAGACAATTGAACAGGAATGTGAGATATTCACCACATTGGTCCAGTCAGCCAAGTGTTTTCACAGCAGGGGTCTAATAACAAGACTGATCACTGGTAGACTAGCTTCTGTTTATCGTATTCAGCTACTGTATAGCTCCCTTACATTATGTAAAGATAATTTAGAAAAGGGATGTTTAGTTCTACGTAGATTAAAGACCTTTATAAGAAACATGTTTGATTATTTTATTTTATTAGTTACCTTTTAAACATGCAATTTCCCAATCAGATTATATTATAAAATAAGTTACTCAAGCGCACTCTTTCACTCTAAACAAATGATCACTTTGTTGAAATGATTGAACACTTATTTTATCAAAAGTTTTAGATTTATTTAGTATCAGTTAAGTTTCTATTATGACAGAAACATAAAAGAAATTTTATACTTTTAAATTACTGCAGAATAACTGTGATTTCAAAGTTAGATTGAGTAATGTTTAAATACTCAAGTTATTACTCTTAAAGCAAACCAATTATCACTAAGATGAGATAGAATACTTAGATGTAACAAGTCAAGTCAAATACCTTTATTCTCTCATTTCATGATTACATTAAAAAATGAGGATTAGTTTGTGCAGTACTGCCAAAGGTAATTTTTAACATTTTTGCGTTCCGGTTGCGGTTCGTTTGCGTTTGCGTTCCGGTTCGGGCATATCGGTCCATAACCGTTCACCGGACCGATGGCCACAAAGGACCGGTAAGCGAACCGTTTCAATCGGTTTTAGCGGTCTGTGATCTGATTGGCTGACTCTGCTTGCTGTAATTTTTTCGTTTAAAATTCGTTAACCAGTGACAACGTTAAGCGCTATTTTATAGGAAAAGAAATAAATATGAAGTTGAAAAGAGGTGGTAAATTGCCAGTTGGCAAAAAAAGATATTAGTGGATATACCTGACTGGTAATACAACGTTGCTTATTCAGTGGATCGTACTAAATCAGCATGGAATCAACATCAGCAAGCAAACTGTACACAGAGTTGTAAGGAACTTCAATCGGACAGGAAGTGTACGAAGGTAAATATGATGAAATAAAGCTTCTGAAAAAAAAGAGCATGTGCTTTTTCCTAGAAAAAAAAAGTTATTTAAAAAAACATCTTTCTTGTCGTAATGTTTTAGCTTGATCAGGCTATTTTACTCCGAACAAGATGAACACGGCCATTTAGAATTCATTGGCTGAGTGAACGGTTGGACTGTTTCATAGATCAGATTTTTTCTGTCAAACGTAGTTGTAAGGTGAACAACTACAATATATCAGCCTCTAAACAATTCGAAGTGGAAATAGTGACACTATCACTTTATTATGTTTATGGGAGTGATGCAAGGTTTAGTACTTGGGCTGGTGCATTTGTTTTCCACAGTATTAGTTTCATTCTTTGAAGATAATTGTTACTCATGAAATCATTGACTCAATTGCAATACTTCATCTTATTATAATAAATGCTCATTCATAAAGGTTGCTTGTTCAATATTCTTGTTACATGTAAAGAAAACTTAAAATTTTAGTAACGAATATTCAATTTTAAACGCTTGAGGGGATTCCAGCCAATCACAGTTACTTATGCAAATTAGGCGAGAGGCCAATATCTCACAGATTAGAGAAGTCGCATGCCATAAAATTACGGGGTCTGCCTTAAAACAGTAAAGATGCATAGGATAAGTAAGGATAAGTAAAGAGAAGTAAATGTGTGAAAGGGGAATTAAAAGCTGATTTTATTATAATAATTTGATATGGTTATCATAAATCAAGTTATATCAATGAATGTTTCAAGTTTCAAATCGAATAAATGATTACGTAAATAACAAAATAATATGGATTTTAAACTGCCACGGCAGCGAGTATTTGGGGAGTGGCTATTGTTAAACTCTCTCAACTATGTACCTGTCAGTTAAACTCAGTGTTCTACATTAACATGCAATGGAGAAATGTAAACAAACAGCTGATCACAATAGCAAGCAGACGATTTTAGCTCTTGAGCTGACCTGGGGCTTCTTTACGTTTTTATAGCACTTTGGAATCAGATGAAAATTTATCCACCTCTTGAATCATTTCTTCTCACTTTCTTTTTATCCCATGATATTCATTCATATTCTCCCTTTTTAGAAAATTTAAAGATAAATACTATATTTCACACCTAACTCACAGTCAAATTTTGCACAAGGCCTGGTTTTGTGTAATTTCCTACAATATAAATACATTGTGGTAAAATGAATATGTCAGCACCCAATTAAGATAGAGTCACAAAATTAATTGGTAATTAGATACCATAGGCATGCAGGTCTGTTTTGTGTATTTTTGAAGGACAAAAATTCCAGACATGAAACTGATACATGTGTCAGAAAAAGGAGGGAAATTATCACAACAGTTCAAAACACAATACAATGTATATGCATGTAGTTGATGAAGAGTAAAGTTTATATTTAAAACATTGCAGAAAAAGTGCATAAGAAAAAGACATGTATTGTTTATATCAAAAGAGAGTAAATGGAGCTATTTATGTTAGTTTTAATGTTCCTGACACGGATTTAAAAGTTCATAGTGATGATAACATGGGATTATGTAAATTGTAGACCATCAAGGAAAAATAAAATGGAGAAATTATTAAAGTCAATAGTAAAATCAATCTAAAGCCTCATTCTTGGATAATAATGGATCATAATATATAATGAGCCAGGATAATATTAACTGACCCTGCAGGTGCGATCCTTGCAGTGGTTTAGTAGGAGGATTCTTCGTCTAAGTAACATAAACATTTATTTTAATTTATACCGACACTGTTTATGGTTTGCCTTATGTTATATATCTGCATACCCACGGGCTTGACCAAGAAATGGAAGACTACCTGAACCAGGAAATAGTATCATACAACAAAACATTATTATAGAAAATACTGAACTATACTATAGTCAGAATGGGCTTTTGAAGTAAAGTATAGATGAATGGGGGAAGAACAAAACATATTGAACCGCAAGGGAAGTTGTGTCCTGCTGTGTACTTTTGCAAGTTAGACATTTATACCAAAATTAAAAAGTTCAATACTGACTACTTGAAAAACATATGGCAACTTGAATAGATTTCTGCACAAAAACATATGTTTATGTTACATGTATCTGCTAACTTTTAACTTACTTATTTAGGTCTTGATTACCTTAATGATTCATTTTAATGAAGGATATTCTCATTTTATGGAAATAAACTTTCATCAAGGTTAGTAAACTGTTTTTGTTCTGTAATGCATGCCACTACTCTCAAGTGTATAAACATCACCACGTGGCCTTTGTTTACAAACACAGAGTTTATCAGCAATTAGCCACACCTCCCGGGAAATTCAAATCTGAGATCGTCTGCTTGACAGGTTGATTTTTGTTCTCAAAGTCACTTTTAGAACAGATATGTCATTACGATTTTTGGATGAACTGTTATGAAATGGCACAGTTTACCTTTGTAACAAATTTCAAAGAAAACAGTTCAGTAAATTTTGTCAAATTTTTTTTAAAAAGGGTCTCTGATGTGAAACATGTTTGCAATTATTGAAAAACCTGCCCCAGCGCCATCTAGTGGTTTATATAGTCCAGTTACCCCTTGAAAGCAACAAACACATAATAACTGATCTCCATACTTTATCTCGTACTCGCAATTGTTCGTTTAGGGTCAGTGCATAACCAGGCTGGTAACATTGCCCGATCGGGCTTCCCAGTGTCGTCTTCTTAAAAACTGAAAGCAATTGTATTTGCTGTCATAAAGATTGTACTATATGACAGAGACAAACAAATCATATACCATTGTTAAATGATGAGAAGTCAAAATTACGATAAATCGCGAATATGAATGACTTGATATTTTCACAGAACGTTATGAAAGGTTTTAGAGATATGAATAATGACAATAGATTGTGAATAAACTTATTTCACAAAATGTACAAAGTCATAATCACCTGAAGTTTGGATCCCCACCCCCATGGTCCATCCCAGTAAATACAAGCAGTGAATGTAAACAAATAAAAGAAACTACAATGGGTAACTGAAGATTCATAAGAGTATAAAACAGAACTAAATAGTGCAAAAAAGCATTTTAAGACACGGAGAACAGCATACATGCTGCAGAAATTAAAGGGAAAAGAAACAACGTCTGAGAATGTTTGTGAAATAGCTAAAACAATTCTTTTGAGGCCCCATTTGGGTAACCCCGTTTATTTTATTTAAGGTTTAAACAAAATTCATCATATAGAAGCATAAATATTATCTAATACTACTAAGAATACACTTAAGGTATAAATTAGTGTAGATTTTCTTTTTTTTTAGAAATTTCTTATAAAGAAAAGTTTTCTTTCATTACTATTCCCTAGGATTTGAATAATTTAATAAAATGATAAAAAATACATATACCAGAGGTAGTTATCTAATGAAAACAATATTGATTATTTAACTGCTTATTTTTAAAAACCAATACAAAACAGTATAAATGTATGAATGCCAACTAAATATTTTTATGAAAAAGATACTCTAATGATGTTTGTATTGTTGGAAAAAAAAGCCTTGCAAGATGGAAGAGTAAAAAAATCGAAAGGCGAGATACAAGACTAGGTTAGGGATCATAATGCTTGAAGCATTTATCAATATAAGGGAAACAACTCTTGCACAGAAATGATTTTTTCCTTGATTAATTTTAACATTATGAATGACTTTGCTCCTATCATTTCATATTGACTGATACAACAACAAAATAAAAAAGGAGTTAAAAAGGAAACAAGGTCAGTAAGAGACCACTGTAGTTCGAACTTTGTTTACAAAAAAGGCAAGGCAGTGCAGTGCTGGAAACAATGGACATCATGTATATAAATCAAATGTACAGTTAACTATCATTTTCAAGAAGACTCAAATAGTCTCTCCACTTTTCATTGAATTTATTTAATTTGTTTTTTTGTCGCCCTTTCGGAGAAAAGGCGATACATAGGGATCGCTTAGTCCGTCCGTCTGTCCGTCCGTCCGTCCGTCACACAAACTTAACGTTGGCTATAACTTTGCCATTTCTTATGATTTCTACATCAAACTTTACAGTTGTATTGCTTATGACAAAAGGGTCATGATGCCGCCATATTTAGTAGGTCAAGGTCATATTTGACAGAGTTATGCCCCTTTTTGTACTTAGATTTTGTCACGAAAACTTAACGTTAGCTATAACTTTGCCATTTCTTAAGATTTCTTCATTTAACTTTCTTTCAAATTGCATTGCTTATGACATAAGGGTCGTGATGCCGCCAAATTTTGTAGGTCAAAGTCATATTTGACAGAGTTATGCCCCTTTTTATACTTAGATTTTTGCTATAACTTTGCCATTTCTTAAGATTTCTTTATCAAACTTTCAAATTGTATTGCTTATGTCAAAAGGGTTGTGATGCCGCCAAATTTTGTAGGTCAAGGTCATATTTGACAAAGTTATGCCCCTTTTTGTACTTAGATTTTGTCACAAAAACTTAATGTTGGATATAACATTATCTTATGTTGCTATTTTTAGTTGAGCCAATCCATACTACTTTAGTTTTACTATATTGATATCTAAACCTGAAATGTTAGCATAAAATTTGCATGGTACATCTTAAAGATTGCTCAGACCCATCTAACATTAAAGTTGTGTCATCAGCATATTGGGATAACAAGAACTTTGTATTATTTACTTTGATACCTTTGATATTTTGGTTCTGTTTAATCAAAATTGCGAGTATCTCTGTACAAAGAATGAAGATATTCGGGGAAAGGGGATTTCCCTGACGACAGCCTCGCTTGACACTGAACCAGTCTGATGTATGTCCATTAATTACTACACTTGACTGAATATCATTATAAAATAATTCAATCCATTTTATGAAGTTATCTCCAAAATTAAAATATCTAAAAACTTTGTACATGAATTTCCATGAAATAGAATCAAATGCAGTTGAGAAGTCAATTAGCAGTAGCATTCCTGGTAAATGATGTTCTTCTATATGTTGCATGATATCATACACTAGCCTAATATTATCTCCTATATACCTTCCTGTTAAAAATCCAGTATGATCTTCACCGATAAGCTTACCAAATACAGTTTTTAAGCGTTGGGCAATGCTGGCTGATGCAATTTTGTAAGATACATTTAATAAGGAAATGGGTCTCCAGTTTTTTATAAATTTCTTATCCTTATCACCCTTAGGTATGCAAGTTATGACCCCTTGTTTCATGGATATTGGTATCAAAAGATTTATTGATTGACCTAACAAGAAAATGACCTATGTCTCTCCAAAAT
Source organism: Saxidomus purpurata (assembly GCA_022818135.1). Lineage (NCBI taxonomy): Eukaryota > Metazoa > Mollusca > Bivalvia > Venerida > Veneridae > Saxidomus > Saxidomus purpurata. The sequence goes on along the minus strand of JAFMSR010000295.1, from coordinate 29,314 downwards.
AATTTGAAAAATGCTGCATTAAAGCCACTGGTTCCAGGTGAAGATTCATTGGACATTTTCTTTAGACTAGCAAGCATTTCATTATATGTTAGGCATTCTCGTACGTCCAGAGCATTCGTTACATAATTTCCTGTTTGTCTGAAAGGTTGGCGAACCACTGATGCATGAGGATGTAGACTAGCAAGCATTTCATTATATGTTAGGTGACCTTCCAAACTATTCTTCTCATGTTCATTTAGTTTTGGTAAATCATTGTTTAGTCAAATATTTTCTAATACAACATTTTCTGTATGTCTATAAGCATATACATTTTTATAATGATTTACAACGTCATTTATAATTTCTTTTTGGCTTGTTGATAAAGTGCCAGATTTTGAGTACAATGAATTCATTATTTTAGAAGTGTAATTTCTATTCTCTAGGCTACAAAAATATTTGGTTGGCTTCTCTCCATCTGAAACCCATTGTGCTCTTGATCTTATAAAGATACCTTGCATTGTTTTGCTCTTATTTGAGATAGCTCAGATTGTTTTTCCTCCAACATGTTGAGGTCTATGTTAGTTTTCTTCTCGATTTGGTTTATTTCATTTAATAAAATTTCTTGTCTTTTATCTTCTTGTTTCTTTTTATAAGCTGAATAAGAAATAGTTTTGCCTCTTATCTCCATTAATAATGTTTCAAAGAATAATTTGTCATAAGTTTCATGAGAGCCCTGTATTGAATTGGAGTATCTTATTTTGCATTCCTGTATTAAATTCTTTATTTGCTCTATATAGTGTTTGTCTTTTAGTAAAGAATTGTTAAACTTCCAAAAAGACTTGCCTTTAGAGTATTTTCCAAACTGAATACTTAGTAAAATCATTGAGTGATCACTTCTATACCCAGGTGCAATAGACACATGATTCACATCAGTGAAAACTGTGCTTGAAACAAGAAAGAAATCAAGTCTTGCTTTTTTGACTGGATTTTCCTTGAACCAAGTGAATTGTCTTTCCTCAATATTTTGTTCTCTCCAACAATCAATTAAGTTACAGTCATCTATCATTTGAATTACAACTTCTCGGGCTTTCGGGTTATTTATATTAACATAGTTGAAACAATCAATGTTAGGGTCTAAGACCGGCAATGATAACCGAGTTATCTAGTTGAGCAACTTTTGCTTTAATGTGAGAATAAAATGCTGGATCATCTTTATTTGGGCTATAAAGGCCAATCATGGGTATGTTAATATTTGCTATTACAGTATGTAAAATTATCAAATTACCATTTTGATCTGTTTCTATACTTTTAAACTTATATTCAAAATTATTGTTGATCAATATTGCAACCCTTCTTGACTGACTATTATAGTTACTAAAGTAACATTCATAACCCCATTGGGTACGGATATAAGACACTTCTTTGTTTGTAAAATGTGTGTCTTGTATGAAGTATATGTTATACTTTTTACCTTTTAAGTAATTAAGGACATCTTTCCTTTTCCTGCTATCCCCTAACCCTTGAACATTCATAGAAGCAAGTGTTATAGAGGCAGTCATGTTTTAAGTAATGCAATTTACTGTGGAGACAAACAATAAAATAACTTGTATTTCTTAGATGTTTGAAGCCGTGTTTACCAGTACTGCACTTGCAAAATTATTACCAAGAAAAACATAAAAAATATGAAAAATATGACAGACAGTGCAAAATTTCCATCTGTGTACTTGGCCTTGGGCCAATACGACCACCCTCGGACAAATAACAAAGCCAATATGAAATCACTTGATTAATGATAATTTTATTATTCAACTGTACAATATTGGCCAAGAAACAAGAATTTAAGAAGTGAATTTAACATGTTCATGAGTTATGGATAAGGAAATCCAACCCGAGGGTTGAGATACGTCCCAAAAACGAGGCTCTGTCGAGTTTGTTTGGACGTATCTCAACCCGTGGTATATTTATTTTCTCACTGTTTGAATCGCATTTTAACACAAGTAGGAAGAAATAAGTGTAAATACAGGATGGGGATGAAAAAATGAAAATCAATTGTTTGTCTAACTTTACTTCATAACTGTTATAGATGGATAGAAAATTATCTAACTAAGAAAATGAATACCCATAACCCTCTGTTAATTTCAAAAATAAAAATTTTACAGTCAGTTTTCGATTTTCATGTGATGTGCTGGCTGCTTAGGAAAAAGAAAAAATATAACTTGTTTCTGCTAACGGCCCAGAAAAAAATAGGATAGGTAGGTAGGTAAACTTTTTTTTTCTTTTTTTTTTTTAAGCTGGATGCAAATATTTAGGAAATCTACTTGAACAATATTTGATTAAGCCATCTAGATATATGAATTGTAAATAACATTGACCCTATGTTATAAATTGTCTGTTCAGTGGGGTTTTTTTTCAGCCTGAGGAGAAAGGGGAATTTTTAGAAAATGTATAAAATATAATGTTTAACAATGTAATAAAGAACCAAAACTATAAAGTATGTTAATGACTTTATTCTTTTGCCAAATATAAAGAGAAAACATAAAAATTTCACATAACAAAATTTTATATAAAAATACTAGTGTCAGGAACATAAATTAGCAGCATAAGTGTTAAAACACACGTAAATAATAAGTATTTAAATACTGCTGTTTTCAATTGAAACATTGTATAAGTATCTTTTTTAATCTTTGGAACACAGTTTTCATTTAAATAAGAACAAAAATCGGGGTCGCGAAAATACGTGACCAAGGAAAAATTGGCTATTTTCAGGAGACTATTTCATGTAAGGTATCAGATAGTTTAAAGAAATAATTCTGGAGCATTTTAATTTCTGAAACTTATGTTTTTAAAACAAGTTTGGCCAACTCTTGATTAAATAAATCAAAGATTTTTTTTCAACATTTTTAGAGGATTTTTTTCTAAAACATGGGGACAATGGGGAATGGGGCCGATTTAACTGCTGTTAATCCTTAAATAAACTGTTATGATCTGGATTTGCATCACACTTGAAGGTATGACTTCACTAAATCGGTGGGTTATTTGTTTGTTAGATGTCCTTATGGTCCACCATCCTTCATGGTATTTTGCTTATATACCCGGTGTAAAGCACCAATACATGTGAGACTACAAAATGTACATCTTGGTTTCTAACAAGTTCATCTCTAGATGGGTGGGAAACACCGAAAAGCGTTGCTGAAATTTCCAGTGCCCTGGATTCTAACCGGGGACCTCCTGATTAGTAGTCCAGAGCGTTAACCACTCAACCACCATACCACTCTAGATTGGTAGGACTTGGAACCTGCTAATTTGTTTAACGAACTTGCGGACCATTTAGTTATCTGTGGTTTCTAATTGGTTCAAAATGATTGGCAGCACTAAAATTTTCTCGAATTAAAATTGAAAGTACAATGGTTGAGCATAACAAAAAAATAGTTTTAAGAATTTTCAATTTGATATTACGGTGTCCTATTGCTATCTGAAAATATTGAATTTTTTAACAGAATGTAAACAAAAATCCTACAGACGAGGGGGTGATGTCCTAATGGCTTAATTGGCTATAAAGTAATGCATTATGCATATAAAAGGCATTTTTGGATGTAACTAAAGTGGTTCTACAGGTATACAGGGGTGTAAGTACTCAACAAATATTTTGGTATACGAACCTTGCTTAAATGTTATACAGTAAGACTATGGAAAAAAGATTTAGTGTAGTCATACCTCATCGTTCTTAATATTCCGAGTTAAAAAGCGAAATAGTGACAAAGAAACGAAATAGACTAATTTTTTTTTTTTTCAATAAAAAGTCTTAGGGTCGGCGGCAAAAAATAGGGTCGGTCGGGTTAGCAGAAACAAGCTATTTTTGGCCTGGGGACTGAAAGTCCCCAAGGCCTAAGTTAGTACAATGTATACCACATTTCAAACCCTGCAAGAATTTTAGCCGTGCTATGTGCGAATAACAACTGTAAACATGCGCTATGCGAAAGTAGTGCAAGACAGACCAGATCAATCTTCTTTTTGAATGCCGCATATGATAAGAACATGTTACAAATAAAAATAGTACATAAAACTTCAAACGACTGCAGGAAGGTATATAGCTTACGGGCTGCATTACACATTTTTTTCTGTTTTAGAAATTAATGCGCTGTTAGCTGATTACGGAAGATAATCATATGCATATCACGGAAAAGTACGGATATTTACGGAAATTTACGAAAACGTACGAAGCTCGATATAAGAGTTTGTAGTTTGATTTTCAAATTCCCGATGTTATTTCATTGACAACTTTGTTATTTACGAACGATAACATATATATTTACCTAAAAATAAATGTCTCTAAAAAAAGATATAATTTACGTACATTCCCGAGAAGGAACTAACGTGATCAAATTCACCCGCCATTTATCGAGGACGCTGCATGTCAAGGCCCAGTGAACGGTTTCACTGATTACAACTACAAGGTAACCCAGAATCATTTTTGGTTTTCTCTGTTATACACATTGTACAGTACCGTATTTATATTTAATTGCTGGTATTGCTTTGTTTATTTCTGTTTCAAGGTCTTGTTATTGGTACACAATAATTTTCGATCCACATCATCAGATCATATCGCTTGAAGTTGTACAAAGCGCAGATCGAATTATTTGTACTGGCTTAAACATTTTATAATGTTGACTATGTGATTATTTTTCATTTAACGTACATTTCATAATAAAACAAACTTCCCTGTCACCCATATATTTGTGAATCATTCATTCTGTGTCATATATTGAATTTCGTCCTCTGCACATTTCGACCCGCGCTTTAGGTAAGATTCAACGCAGAACACGTAGGTGAAAAGTTGTTTTTCGGGGAGTTAACCTATAGCCCCCAGGCCTTCAGCGCTCACAGCGCTTTGATTTTCTTTTGGCCTTATAATAAACGCAACAATAGTCCGACAGCGATGAGAGATAAGCGGTGAAGGATAAGGTTATCTATCACCGGTCAATGCGCGGAAATATGTATCTCATAGGTGAGAAAAATGTTCTTGAAACAATTACAATTTTATTTGTATTTAACTTAGTAAAATAAGATATCAGCAGGAGTCTAAAAATAAAATTGCGTCGTTTAAAAATCTAACGGAAGTGATTTCTCCGTATTGGCCCTCTCTTTTAAACCAATCAGAATGCTTGAATTCCATATTGGCCCTGTTTTCTTGTATTGGCCCTGCTTTTCTCATATTGGCTCAGTCATGCTTTGTATAAGCTCTACCTGTTTCATATCATGTGCGCAATTGATCTAATACAGTGTGTGATATTGTAAAGCTGAACAATAATAAAACATATATGAAAGTGTCGAATTACAAAATAAACTTAAATCTTGGTAATAAACCGGTCTGAAAATTTATTGCAGTTGATATGGATCCGGGTTGGAAAATAAGCCGCGCATATACTATATATGCAGAACAGTGATAAAACTGTGCTGCAGATTCATCCGGGCATAAAACTACGCATTATGTTTAATAGAAGGTCAGCATACTGCATGAAACAAATGGGTTGAATTAACGAAACTTTAGGAGCGACACACGAAATATTCAATGACAAATTTGCATGTAGAAGTTTATTTAACTACTACGTTGTTTAATGGGCGCAAGCCGTATAAACTTAAAGCTTAAAAAACGCACATGTATTTGATAATATGATTGTGATCAGGGCGGAAAGAAACCGCTTCGTGTATAAATGTACGGTTTGCTGGGAAGAACATTAAATTTCGTGTATGAAATATCGCCATATGAATTAAAGGGTTACGGATTATAAAGATGCAATTCAGTTAACATTAGTTTACACATTTTATCGAAGCTTCAACAATACTAGAAAATGCGTTAAAAACGAATAATTATTTGTAGTAAAGTACAAATCTTAGTAACCTCCCTTAGCAGTCGAATTTTTATCAACTAAAACCTGTTAAATTAGAGAAGCAACGATTGAACTTAAGGTAGCTATCGATCCTAATTTGCTTCAAAATCGCAAATTTCCGTTTTTACGCATTATCTTATGTTCAATTTAAGTTCTACATATAAACGAAATCAAAGATGCTGAAAAAATAATAAAAACGTGCTTAATGAACTGTTAAAGTTGATCAGCTATGTGTGTCAGTAACCGTTCATAGCTCCGCCCCTTTTGAGGCGCCGATAAGGGATAATCAATAAACTCGTAGAGTCAACCGAAATTATGAGTTAATTGTTTCGATAATTAGATGTGCACGCTTAGCAATTCAGAAAATTATAAATGAAATTGATTTTCATGCGTATTAGTAAACATGGGAAACAAGAGAAACAAAAGGCAAAAAAATAAATCAGATTTTGCCGAAGATGTAAAGGAAATTTTAAAGGAACTGGGAAAAGGGAGCTGGTTTTCACAACCAAGTTCTACGACTGAGCCTTGTGACAGTTCATGTGAAATGCACATCGCTTCATTTCACAAACTTTGTAAATTTAGTGACGATCAAACATCAAATGAGGATGACTGCTGTGTTCCGTCTGCGGAAAATTACATTGTTAACATTAAAACTTTACAACAAAATTTGGATCTAATGACAGTTTGCAGTGTGTGTAAAGAAAGAATTCTCGAGATAAAGGAACACAGACAATTGATACAAGGACTTGTTCCGTTTCTGTATGTTAATTGTTCAAGTGAAATGTGAACTGTGAGGGATCGTGATTTCCCAATTCAGAAAAGGACAGGTCGAACATTTGAAATTAACAAAAGAATTGTCCTCGGTAATTGTAAAAATTTGGATTATTTGTTTGTATAAATTGTCATCCCGGTTAAATACTAACTGCGCACTATCAATGCGTAAATCCCGTTCGTTTTTATTTTTGACCGAATCTATCAAAATGAATACGGAAAAAAAACGAATATTTTACGAGAACAAATAAACTTAAAGTTATTTTCTTTACAAATCCTTCCACACGAGTCGGCATGTGAAGAAATATGTGGCCTAAAAGCATTTTTATATCAGAATTCATAAAAGTTTGGAAATTACTTTTTTCAAAAAATGCACATGCATTTGATCTGGAAAAATTGTTGTAATAGAACGTTTCGTTTTCAAATAAGAAGGCGTCCTGCATAAAGCTGCATAAGCGAAGACCAGAAGTTTATCATATAATGAATTATTCACTAAACAAATGGGGTTGTGATGCACAGATTTTGTAAGCAGGTATGATGATTCTAAAGTTAGAAAAAGGTATTATCATTACTTTCCCGTTGTGGTATTATCTCGGTCCCTTTTCATAAAAAATACATTTCGCTGTCGTAAAGGCATACCTGCTCATCTAATAATAATAATAATAATAATACTGATACTAATAATAATAATAATAATAATAATAACAATAATGTAAGTTTGATATCTACTCTTAGACCTGTGCATAAAGTTTCCAATTTGCTTATTGTTAATGATTTACAGTTTATATTTTATTGCCGAATGTTTACTGAAAAACAAAAAATCTATTATTCATCATTATATAACTTGACTGAGCTAATAACTTTTTTATTGTAAATTTCACAAACGAGTTTCAAAGCGTTAATAAATCATGATACATAAATTATCTTCGATCCATGGTACTGTATGAGATTAATGAATTTAGAGCCTCGGGCATTATCAGTATGAAACGCGATCAGTAAAGCACGCGCGCACGGTATGGTTGACTAATTAGGTAGCCGACATCACACATATCGATCATAGCGGACCGCCTATGCTTGATAAGAAAACAAGATTCCGAATCATTCTGGCTCACAACAACAACAACAAAAACACTAAATAGCCTACAACTAAGGAGTGAAATATACCTAAATACAACCGCTAACGAAATTGATTAGAGGGTCGTGCATTCAGCACAAGTCAAAATGTAACGGTCAGAGTTCATTTCGGCGACAGCTGATCACATCTTCAAAGAAAGCACAATGCTTAATTACGCCGCTCCAATCAGAGCGACGCAGTTTTATCCAGGTATGCTGTCAATCAATATTTACTGATAACGTGATAAAATGTGTCATAAGTGTGGCAACCGCTTCTTAGGTAGGTTCCAACGTGTGTGTGTGTGTTGGTGGTGTGCACTTCTGGGTGCTGTGGGGCTCGTTTTGGGGAGGCTGCGTTTTTGGTACGTGGCATTCCCTGTTTGATATTATTTTTGTTTTTTTTTTGTTATAGGGAATTGTTAAATGAATCCATGGCCATTAAAGTTATATTTTTTTCGGCAACGGTATTATTATATAGTAGGATTTTGACTTGTGAGCTATGACCTATTCATAGAATATAAAAGTATAAAAGTGCATTAAATACCATCGATTTGACGCCATCTACAAATTTAGCACTGCACGGGAAAAACGATCATCAAGACTTCTTTACATGCACGCGACGGTTATTCTGTTGTTCAAATTATCATATGATTGGTTTTCGAATGATTATAGTTTTGATAATCAGAGCCTAATACCCGTTTTGAGTTGAACACATTTGTAGATACTACATAAAGCAGAAGATTCTACTATTAAATCACTGCTAGATATAGGGGTGTACAATACCTCAATAGCCAGAATACAATTTGAGCTTTATGAACAAATATTGATGTTATATACAGGTGTTAGAGGCCTAGTATAGTCCTTTTATGATAACTTGATAGCGCGTCTTAGGATTAGGTTCAACTTGACAGGTAAATCAGGTATAACGGTTATCTCAGTATTTGTTATGGAGAATATTACATAAATAGTTAACAAATCGCGGAAAATAATTATTGCCTGAATACTGAATAGATCAACTGGTAAGTACGTAGACAACTTGATCGTATAGTTTTGACGGTTCAGGTTCGAATCCAGGTGAATCTAATTTTTCATGAATCTTTTTTTTCTTTTCTTCGGTCTTCTTTTAGCAAACATGAAATTAAATACACGAGAATATCATGTCTAATATGTAAACCTTTCGTCAATACAGAACTCGTTTTGCCAGATTTTGTATGTACAGTGTAACCTCCACTAACGGTCACCTCCCACTAACAGCCACCTGATCACAACAGCTAGTTTTAATTCCCCCGTTGGGTTTTCTATATGTTTTACCTCCCACCAACAGCCACCTCCAAACTCCGGCCAACGGCCACTATTTTTCATCCCGAATTGACAGAAAAATTCTCAAACGGCCAAGGAACACACTAACCGCCTGTCAAGATTTTGACCGGAAAAGGTTTCCATAAAGCAATTTTCGGAAAATTTCGAGTTATATTTTGGACTGAAATTCGGTCGTGGTCGGACGTGAAATTCGCCCACAGAATGGATGTACATGTATACGTACACAACAGTCACCCATTTCTGGTTTCCTAGGATGCACTACGACATCCATAAATCGGTCTTTTGTGGAGTATTTACTGTTCAGACACACTACGAGGCCATAAATGGTTTACCGTTGTATACGACAGTCGCCCAATATTGGATTTATGTACACCAATATCCCAAAATTGGTTCATTGTCGCAAAAGATGTTACCAGCGCCCATTTCTTGTTTCCCCGAGATATACTACGACATCCATATAATTATTGGTCTATTGTCATATATTGTTAGTTACTGCTCAAGTAAGGAAAAGGTTTACGTTTTACCCAACATATTCTTCACAGAAGGACAGGTATCATGTATCAAACACAGATCTAATTATGTATGTTCATGTAGAACATACAATACAGAATCCGGGACGGGAAGCTTGTGCCGGTTTTTATATACAGAAATGTATGAACACCTGTACATGCAAACACCTGCGTCACCTTAAATTTCAAAACTAACAATTATTAAATATTTTAAAGTATGTCACGGTATTAAATGATCATTGCACCATTTGTGCACAAAACATCCGAAATTTAATACCTCAGACATTACCTGCAGATCTGCGTATCTGATAACAAGTCTGCACCTGTCATTGTACATCATTATACTACCAAAAACTTAACTTCTCATGATTAAATTTCGTTTAGAATGTGTTTGAAAATATAATGACTTGTAGCTATATCCCGAAAAACTGTACGTACATGTGCTTCTAATATTTATAATACTTTTATTGCCACTTTGACATTCTGTATTAAACCCGATTAAAAACAACAAAAAAGCTGATCATATATATATTACCGCAAAATAATCCCTCTGAGCAACAGCCACCTCTGGACAACAGCCAATTTCCATTCATCCGATTGATGGCTGTTGTAGGGAGGTTGCACTGTAAATATTTCATACCCTATATGAATTAATTTTAATGCATTGCTCGCATTCCTATTCAGAACTTTACGAGAACAGATGTTAATATTTCCATGAAATGTGTTAACTCTTGATAATCAAAGAATTTAAACGGGATTTATAAAAAAAAAAAAACTAGAAAGCCTCGAACCAACGACCTTGTCATAAAAAGATGCAATTTCACTGCCGTTACCACTAAGCCAATGACTAGTTTTATATTATCTTTGTGAAAAAACAAATACTTATTGTATTGACAAAAAGCTGCCTTACCCGTTTTGGTGTTTTCAAAATACCAGCAAACGTAAACATCATGTGACGCAACTTTCAAGTTATCATAAAAGGACTATATACATTTCATATATTGTGTCAATATATAAAGAATAGATTTAAATGTATCTTTAACATGGCGTGAAGAAATACCCTTCATGCAATTGGGTGATTCCCTGCAGAAATGTTTATTAATGAGCTACGCATGAGAATTTGTATTGTTTTTTTTTATTTGAAGTAAGATACACATGCCATGTTTATCAGTATCGTATGTGTACAATTAACTACATGACACATTAACTATATAATTATATCAAATGTCTCTCCGCGAACACATTATTTAGTTTAGAAAGCTTGTAGCTTATCGAGTCACTCATGAGTCCGCTTCCTGGAGAACATGTATGCCATAGAAATACAATAAAGATATATGGAGGTAGGCAAAAACACAAGCCGATTGTGTTTTTCACCACACAATTTTTCACCGGCGTTTTCCAGCCGTAAAAACGCCCGTCGTTTTATTTTTATGAGATAGTTTTAAAAACTGTTTTCTTTATCGTTCGTACACGTTTCTACACCAAAATGTGAGCAATACCCGACACAATGATAGTTACATGTTAAAGTTTGAGTAATTATATGCCTCTACATGTTGTTACCCGTTCCCTCATGTGTGCGTGTGTAACATGTCCATTTGGCATATGTTTCGGCAGCTTTCATTTAAACAAGAGACATAGAAGGGCCAGTATCGCTTAGTTTCCGCACAATAAACAGTCTAAAGTCATCACTAAAGACGCGTTATACATAAAGTAATAACTAGTATAGTATTGATCGGTAATTGTCAAAAAACTGATAAAAGGCGGAGTTTAGGAAACCAAATTGGGCGGTGCTTCATAGCTTCTTTGACAAGCGAGTCGGCAACGTTCAAACATTTGTGCATTGCTTTTACTCTAATCAATTTCGTTAGCGGTTGTAAATGAACTTTCTATACTAAATCATTTATATACTTGAAGCCACTTCTGACCCGACACTTATTTAATTCGGAATAACTGGATTATTTGTATGCGGATTTCGTTCAGATTTAGAATATGATTGATTCAACACATCGTACGTACTTTTGCGAAATTAAATTCTAATTGATTTTCAAATACATATAAAACGTAACAAATTGAAACCATCACTGCAAATCCGATTCCACGAAATGACATAACGTGAAATCCCAACCATGTGAAAATCCGTACATCTGAGTAAAGAAACAAAATACAAAGTATTTTACAGATACATTTCCATCTTTATTACGAACAAAATTATTGCTAAATAAATATGATACATTTATATACATGTACTTGTCTGAGTGATTGTCCGGCAAGCAGCACTAATGTCAATTCCGCCGATCGGACTCTTGGTTTTTCATTCGAAGTGACTGATTTTTAAAAATCAAAATACTGTTTTTACGGTTTGAATTGCGTTATAGAATAATAAAATGAAAATGAAAATCGATATTATTTGCTCACCTTCATTTCCTCATGCAACATGGTGAAATTGTACCTTTAACACGTGCAAAAGTAACCGATCGTCACAATTGAAAGAATTTATCATTTCTATACAGCTAATGCTGCAAAACAATGTATTTAATTTGAAATAAATATCTTGAACCTTATTCGAGAAAATCGAATTTGGAAAGTGTCTGGTTAAAAGTGGCTTCAAGTGTATGAACCTATGATAATATCCCAAACATGTTGAGAACACTATTTTATGGTAACTTATAAGGTAGAACTATGAATTTCCAGACTTTTGTAGTTTTCATTTATAGTAGTCTGTAAATTCGGGTTATAAATAAACAAATGTTAATACAAATTTGGTCTCATAAAATTATGTTGTAAAATTTAATATGTCTGTATTACATTGAACTGATATATTTTGAATTATGTGACCATTATATTTTGCTTCAGACGGAACTTGCAGACGACATTGAGCTTGTGGCGGAAGAAGACATGATTCGGGCAACCTCGGAACTGAAAGACCTGAAACGACGCCTTGGTGAGTGCAGCGGAACTGACGATGACGTGGATGTGGCAGTGTCGTTTGATGGCACATGAAACCATGTTGGACACTCAGCTTCATTTTGCGTCGTGTTCGTAATATCTGTCGATACCGGAAAGATAATTGACTTTGAATATAAGTACAAACTTTGTAAAATGTGCAAGACAATGGAAAAGAAACAAGACAGTGCCGAGTACAATACGTGAAAACAAAGTCATGCTCAATATTGTACGAAGACTCATGACGGGTCATCGAGTTAGATGGAATCCGCCTGTATTGTTGACTTGTACAGACGCTCAATCGAGAAACGAAGGCTAAGATACACTGCTTTCGTCGACGACGGTGATAGTTCCTCATACAGAAATGTCTTGAAAGAGAATGTTTATGGCCCGGAAGTACCCATTATAAAGGAAAACTGTGTTGGACATATCCAAAAGCGAATGGGAACGAAACTCAGAAAATTACTCCAAGAAAACAAAGGTAGAAAACTAGATGATGGTAAATGTCTTTGCGGTAGAGGCCGTTTAACGCAAAAAGTGATCGACAGCTTTCAAGTGTTCTACGGTATAGCAATAAGAACAAACAAGGGAAACCTGGCTGAAATGCAACGTGCTACACGTGTTATTGTGCAACACTATTCGGCCACACTAGACAACCCCACACATGATCTATGTCCCCAAGGTGAATACCACACTGATAAAGCCCAAGGTACTGACACTTACCGCTTCCCGAAATACCCTCTCCCAGAAGCTGTTAGTAACGAAATAGAACCGATCATTCGTGAATTGTCATCTGCAAAACTGCTTGAAACCTGCCAAATGGGACTGACCCAGAACGCCAACGAAGCTTGCCATTCTGTATTGTGGAGACTTGTGTCCAAACGCCAGTACAGCAGTGAAAGTGCGTATCGGCTGGCAACATCACTGACCGTCGGGCACTGGAACTCGAGTCAAGTGTGTTTCAACACCCAGGTGTGTGAAAAGATAGGTGTTGCCGTGCCTGAAGTGACTGTGCTTACCTGGAGACGTTTGGACAGAAAACGAGTGAGGGATGCTAAGTACAAACATACAGAAGAGAGAAAACAACTAGTGCTGCAAACTAACCTGGATATTATGCCTCCTTAAGGCATTAACCGGTCTATGTCTGTAAACAAACGGTTTTATATATCAAAATGTTCGTTAGAGTCTCTAGATTTCAAAACCGGATGTTGCAGTTGCCAAAGCTGTGGTACATTGTTGCTATTCAAAATGGCCGCCAAGATGGCCGCCAAATTGTTGAGAAGTATGTGTATATAAGGCGTATCATTTCAGCATGGAGAACATTTGAACAGAAAAGCAATTTATGATATGTATGTTCGTAAAATGTAAATTTAAGCAAATAATACTCTAACTATTCAGTTTAATATTAACCCTATTATATTAAACAGTACTGCACATCATTAGACATTCTAGCTTGTTGCCATGATGGTCACAAAATTGTTGACCAATTTGTAAAATATACATAGTGCATCAATGCAACATCAGAAAATATTTCACTGAAGAACAATTTCCAACATATATATTATGTAAGTTAATCAAATAAGATTCTCTTATTCAATAAAAAGGTGAAAACCTCTCTATAACTAGGAAAAGGGAGATAATTCAACACTAAAAGATACAGAATTTTATGAAATTTTACATACTTCGTTTATTTGACCATTTTAAGGGACATACCCTATAACTGATGTCGACTAAATAACCCCCAAAACATAAATGATAGAATCTTTGGAAGTATTACAACTTAACCTTAAAGTTTCAGCTATGCATTTCCAGTCATTCTTGATAAAATCAGCGGTTTAAAATGTACTGCAATACCGTAGACCATTCAATAATCTATGTAGAGTTGTTGTTGTACCATTAATGGGTGGATGCGATTTATTACAGAAAGCCTCTTTATTGATTAATTGTGGTTAAATGAGGCATTTTTCGCCATACGTTCTTCTTTGAAATTGTATTTATTTTATCATTTTATTTACATTGGACATACATACATAATCTATGTTTCGAGAATATATCCTGCTAGATACAGGGAATGCCTCTTTACTAAAAATTGACACAACAATGTCAAATATTGTATAAATGCATGTTTATATGTTACATCATATCAAATCTTTCACTGAATAGCAATTTGTGAGAAATATGTTTTCAAGATTTTCTGAATATTCGATTTACTCTGAAAAAATCAGTTAAACTGTGGAAAAGGGAGATAATTAAACTTGAAAAAGACATAAAATTTGTGTAATCTTACTTGCGCAGTTAAATTTACTTCAGACAACAATTATTCTTTTGTTATTATTAAAAAATAAGTAAAAGTTCGGTTCCCCATATTAAAATGGAATAAACATCCACTTCTCATAATGCAACAGTATCCACAATGATAAAGAAATTTTAATTTGTGTAAATCCCCTCTCTTTCTCCGCGTTAACGGTCTGCATCGTCAGTCTGGTGACAGCTATGCTGTTATTTTGAGCTCCTTACTGCCATACAACACATTTTCCAGGGTGGTACAGTCTGGCAATATACTTGTTTTTTTACGAATTAATCCGTATGAGAACATAGCAGATAATGACACTGTTTGAGCACTTTTTCAGCCTGTATTGTCTACTTAAGACTGCTAATAACTTGTATTGCAATACATTTTTCTGCGTGAGTGTACAAATGTATTCTATCGTCTTGGCTAACTGGGTAGTCTGTGACATTTTAAGTTCGTTTTAAATGCGAGTTGATGCTGATATATACATTGCTTTAGTTTTTTGTGCTTTTGGAACCATAGACTTGTTGCCATTCTACTTTTGTACAATATCTATTTCTTTTTATAAAATATGTCGAACTTCTTCAACAGTTTGAAATTGAGGACATCTTAATTTTTTTCATACATATCTTTTATGAGCATTGAGCCTGTTGTGTCCTGTTAGATACCTGAATTGAATGCCTTGTTTCCGTCGGTCTAATAGATGGTAGTTACCTTAATGTCTGTCTTCGCTCTTGTAAGAGGCTTATCCACCGTGAGCTTTTTCTTCATAAGTGACTCTGTTGAGTTGCTGGTCCTCTCTAGCTCCTTGTTTTGTCAATTGGTCTGCCATCTCATAACCATGAAAACCATAGTATGTAGGTATCTATTAAATGGACACTTTCCGCTTCTCGCTGAGCATGTTAAATTCTTCGGCAAGGGATGGCAATTTCGCATTAGCCAAGATTTCCGAGGATGATAGAGCATCTGTTAGACTGACTATCTGTTGACAGCCCTCTTTTTACTCTTCCATAGTTTTCGATGCCTGTATGATTGTTTCTACCTCTGCTTTGTAGTTGGAACACTGCTTGCCTGTTGGTATGCCAACTGTCTCTGACCCACCAGCCGTGTGTATGATATCTTGAATAGCAGCTGTAGCAGATGGGTCCCTGTTTCTGATAGATAATCTTCTGAGATCATGGCTTGTGTCATGGATTTTTGATATTTTCATCTTCCATACTCGATTGGAAACCAGGTTCTTTAGTGCAGATACTGATGTTTGACATGTCATACCTCCATGGCTCTATTTGTTCATGGGATGGTCAAGCAAGAATACCCAAGTATACAGTTTTCAAACTCCTCTCATTTGCTAGCTTACATAGTATTGCTAGCTTTCGACGGGCCCTAGTTTCAGTTTTTGCCAGATGGGGCTTCCATGTAAGCTTGTCGAAGTTTTCACCTATAAGCATGCAGCCTCTTCCACTTCGGTCAGAGGAATGCCACTAATGCTTAAGTGACAGTATGCATAGTTGTACTGGAGTTTTACCTGTACGCACCGGTCTTCTGTCCATGTTGAAAGCACATCACTCTACAACTTGCTACATCCTTAAAGTAGCAGTTGATGGATACTCTCATGAACATCAAAACACAGGGTTGTTTTTATAGAGGGCCGCTTTGACTCCGCTTTGAAGTCATTTATTAAAAGAAGAGAGTAGGCGACAATACACCATCAACACTGACTCCAGCCATTTTGTTTAACATAAAAACATTGTGCCTCCGATTGTGGCAACATTAAAGCAGCTTGATTCACATGAACAGGCGTGTGAGCATGGTTGCTGACTCTGAAAGCAGCAACAACTTTCTCCATAAATGTCGCGTTGAACCCTCGGTATTAGTATCCAAAATGTGTTGATTCTGGAAGATCACGTATGCCGCACGATCCATAGCAGTAAGACACTACTCAAACAATCTAAAACAAAACTATTTTCAGTAAGGGTTAGATTTCTTGGATGTATTGGTTTACTAGCGTTTCTTTCCTCAAATCATTAAATGAGGCATATTCACACATCTGTGAATCAAGCTGCTTTGATGTGTGCATGGGTATCATTTGTATGAATGTGTATATACACTGGTTAGTTGTTAGAGCAAGATTTTGTTGATCCAGAATTTGATGATTAAAATTATGTTGTATCATTTAAAATTATGTTGTAACAGTATTTGTTTAAGCTTATATCCTTCTACATCCATCTGTAGTATCATTTATAGCACATTCATATATCATTTTGTGACTAAACCATTGTAACACATAATTACTTAATATTTCAATAACAATGTAATAAATATTTTTACTTTTCAATGTTATATAATGCAGAAAATTGTACTGAAATTTGTGATTCTGTTTATGATTCTAACACTATTGAAAGTTTCTCCTACAGTAGTGCTTACGTATAACTTTGCACACGGAACGAACGATACACGAACGATACACGCAAACGGAATGCACGATGCACGCACGATAACTGATGAATGAATCATGAATGGTGAGCGATATGAACGATACACGATACACGATTCCCGATGAACGAAACGAAAAACGGTCATTCGAGTAACTCGGACATTTTTATACGCTTAATAACAATATTATTAATAGTTGTCAAATAACAATGCAATAGCTTAATCAAACCCATGGAAACACTTTTAAAGTCCTAAAGAATGGCTTATTAAAAGGAAAACCAAACAGATAATAACAAAACATAACATATATTTTATTTGGCATAAAATGACATTTACATTTATAGCCAGTTACAAAATAATGCATACATGTGTGGAGCAAATAACATGACAATGAAATACACAATCTTTTCAGAGAACGTGTTTACTGTATTAATAGTTCTGTATATTGTTACAGTTAAAAATTATTTCTACCGAAGCATTATTATTCATTTTGTCTATTTTAACAAAAAAAACTTTTTCTGCGGTTTCTGTTGCAACGTTAAAGTATATTCTTGTAAAAATGTGAAGAAATACGTAAAATACGTAAAAAAAGTAACTATCCAAATTAAAAATATTTTATTAAAGTCTCTTTCATTTACATTACAAATATTATCATAACAATCATATATGTTATATGTTCAGTACTACTTTATTTTGCCATGGTTACATTTGTAACAACAGACATAGAGAAAAACAACATAATCAAATATAAATTGTTGGGTAACCTAACATATAGATACAGATACTTGAAATAATGAAAAACATTGTTAGCAGGGTCAGTGGAATAGATATTTCATTGACCGGTACATGATATTGGATTCATTGATAAAATTGTGCTTATTCGTGTAGAACTTCATTGTCCGTTTATAATCCTTACTCGCACGGTTGAGTAAATGTCTACTGTTATTGTTTTTATTCAAGGCGAACTGCTTACATGCCCGGTTATAAATAAGTCGCTTATTCCGACAGTGAGGCCCATACCAGGGTCTATTTTTAACGTTTGTACCGACCTTTCTCTGCTTGTTTCGTGCATTTTTGGTAAAATTATTCGGAAATGTAAGTTTCACCGACTTATCAAATATACTTATTACGTTTTCGACAATATTATTTAAAGAAACTTTTTGGTGCGCTGATGTATTTGGAAAATCATTTATAAGAAATTCAATCAATGCTACTTTCTCTAGGTCAATATTGTGCAAAAAATCGTTACTTTTGCTTCTTTGTCATTTAGGGTTCGAACTGTTGGGATATGTAGTTTTTGATGTTTTTGATGCATTTGTAATGTCAAAGTTCAAACTTAAGGACAACAGAGAGTGTCCGTCTGAAAAAATACTGTCAACTTCCGTTATGTTTAAGTCAATAAAAATTTCAACAGACTGACAGAGGATATAGTATAGTCATTAACCGAAGATTTTTTAAATGTAAAGTTTCCTACTTCACTGTCCTGTCCAAAACCACAGGTGAGTGTAGCGTACCAGGGACCCATACAGTGATTTTTAGTTCAAAATAGCCTAGTTACTATATATCATTAGGCTATTTTTATCAACCATTCACTGTTTGGGTCCCTGGTACGCTACACTCACCTGTGTCCAAAACGACCATTTAAAATAAATAAGTTATTATTCAAACATATATCAGTCAATCTTCTGCCTAAGTTGTTAACTTTAGAATCCTTATGACTAACACATGTGTAAATGACCACTCTATACAGAGTTATAAGAGACGATCACAGATAAATTGATATACAATGACATGTTACAATCAAAAGTTCAATTATCGTGTTAAAAGTAAAACAATATATATACAAACTGTAAAAGTCACCTTGAAAATCACATAACATGTCGTTTCTTTCTTTAAAAGCAAAGTATAGAATGATTTGTAATTGAATAGCGGTACACAATACTCTAATTACATAATTATCTGCACTAAACATATCAAGTGTTGCACGTCTGCAAATTTGTAGACTGTCGGAATATTTCAAAGCTGTCTTCAAAATTGAAAAGGTGCAATAAATTGGGATCGGAGGTGTCATAATTACACCTGTGTGAACCAAATACTCCTTAGAACGTATTCATTAAACGCATGTGTATACTTTATATTGGAATTAAATCGTGGTTGGAGAAACTTTCAAAGGTAAGCGTTACTTTTTATGCTAAAATATATTTTCCTCTTCTTTATAGCTGGTGTAAATCTTTCACGATAATTATGCAGAACGTCTACTTTCAGTTTCACCGAAAGTCAACATCTCTTCTTCTCACAAATATCTCGTGAGAAAAAATGAAATACGTAACAGAAAGTTAGTTTGGTTAATTGCAAGAATGAGTCTTTGTATTTCATCAATAGTTCTTACATAATTCAATTCGATCTTTACTTTTGAATCGTGTTCCGGTTAGTATATCACTGTGCTTCGTAATTAATAACTCGGGCCTTCAGCCTTCGTGATTAGATTACTACGCATCTAAACTCCACACAGAGATATACTAACCGGTATATTACTCATAAATAACAGTAAATATTAATTTGTAATAGAAGCAAACATGTACACGTTGCTGAATTATTAATTAGAATTTCTTTATCACGGATACTGTTGCATAGGAGAAGTGGACGTTTATTCCATATTACAAAGGGAACCAAATTCTTACTTATTTTATGTTTACAAATTAATTGTTGTCTCACGCAAATTGAACTGCGCATGTACTTTATACAAATTTCATGTCTTTTTGTGTTTAATTACCTCCCTTTCCTGTTCATGTATGAAACTTTTTTTCACAGTTAAACTGAATATTTAAATTTCACAAAACATATACCTGACAAACTGCTCTTCAGTGAAAGATATCCTCATGGTGAAACGATGCAACAACTATACATGCATTTACATACTTTTTATATTGTTGTAGCCATAATACCCATCTTGAATAACAACCATAAACAATAACTCTGTATTTCGAAATGCATAATAATTAAGTTATAATGGGTATAATTTTTTTCATTTCATATTAAGAACTGGAAGATGACAGTGTTGATTATCAAAATTGTAAAATAATAGAAGTATGTAAAATTTCACAAAAATCTGTATGTTTTAGTGTTGAATTATCTCCCTTTATCTAGTATAAGAGAAGTTTTCACCTTAAAATTGAAAAAAGAAGATCCTTTTTATTTACTAAACATTCTTTACAAAACGTATGTATTGGTTTTTTATCTCTTTGAAATATTTCTTTGTGCTGAATTGATATACTACATAATTATATTTACAAAATAGTCAATAATTTGGTGGCAATTTTAGTGACAAGCTAGAATATCCACCGCTGTCCAGTTCTGTTACATATAAAAGAGTGAATATTTATTTTGTTATAATATGTAGTTAACTCTTATTTATTCAGTATGTAAAACTAAAATGATATTGTCTATCATTTAAATGGTAAAATAAAAGAAGTATGTAAAGTTGCCTGAAAAAAATGTGTCTTTTGTATTGAATTATCTCCCTTTTTATCGTATGCGAGACTTAATCTATCCTTAAACAGAATATCAAAGTTCTTATTTGCTTAACTTAACATTTTACAAAACATATATATCCCAAATTGCTTTTCGTTTCAATTTTCTCCATGTTGAAATGATATCTCATATATACACATAATTTTCAACAATTTGGCGGCCATCTTGGCGGCCATTTTGAATAGCGACAATGTACCACAGATTTGGTAACTGCAACATGCAGTTCTGAAATCTAGAGACTCTAACGAACATTTTGATATATAAAACCCTTTGTTTACAGACATAGACCGGTTGGGTGTAAGATAGCACCAGTAATTTGCAGCACTAAACGGAGGAAGGACTTGCGCAAAGAGGCGTTGAGAATGGAGGATGCATTCCAGAAATTAGAAGGAAAACAATACGTTTCAGGCCGTTATGTTGTTGATACAATTAGAAAATGCATCACTGCAATTGTATGAATGTAAAGAATAAGCAAAACTTTGCGGATAGAAAAACCGTGTGTATGCTACAGAGGTTGCATTTATCATTGGGCCTTAATGAAACTTGGTTAGTATGATTGCCTTGATGAAATCTAGGTCGAGTTTGAACATGAGTCAACTAGGTAAAAAGTTAGGTTACGGGGTAAAATTGTAGAAAAACCTTGTGTATGCGATAGAGGTTGCATTTTTCATTCTATCTTCATGAAACAGGGTCTTTATGCTTGTCATTTAGGTTGAGCATGAATATGGGTAATCTGAGGCCAAAATCTAGGTCATCCGGTTTAAACCTTGTTTATGCTATACAGGTGACATTAACAACCCAATCATCATGTAAATTGGTGACAAGGTTTGCCTTGTCAAGGTCAAACAGAATGTTTGTTTTTGTGATATTCAGTTTAGAATTGAAGTTTGGTCACATGTTGTCATAAGTCCCATGTGAGCGATATAGGGTCATCTTGGCATCTTGTTATTTATTGTGTTCTATGCAATAGTTATTGTTACCAACTCTTTGTACGTCTGTCAGTACGGATACATAACTTTTGCACACGATGCAACGCTACTGAAACGATACCTAATAGCATGTAATTGTGTAATGCTTTTTCAAGTGAACCGACTATTTTTTCTTAAAGATATATCTCCTTTATCGTGTTTTTGTTTGACGTGAGCGGACTCCCGAAAACACGAAATTTCAGGCATCATAGCTTGTAGCAACTTGAGATAATTCCATTGTTCTACGCGGCAACTGCAATACGATGCTTTACTTTTTCTTTATATATATTTTCAGGCATATAATCAATGGCTTTAAAGATCACATAACACAGCAGAGAATTCAGCGTCATTGTTCTAATAATAAACCATCAAAATTCGCCAACAGACATTGCAAAGGTCTCCTATGCACATTGGACAGTACTCACATTACGGGGATGAGAGTTTTACACGTGTAGAAAGTTCACAAGGATTTTCTACAAAGCCGGTCGGAAATCGCCGAGTATATACGATTCGCTACTTCAACGAGATGACATACCATTCAGTGCAGATTAGAGGATGGCATTTTCCCTTATATACAGCAATTTCTTTTTTATCCGCTGTGATGCTTTTGTTACTGTGTGCGACATACAGCCTCACAGGAAAAGGTAAATTTGACACAAATTATACTAAGGGACCTGCTGGGTGAACTTTTCGAACTACATGTAGTTTTTGTTAAACAATTTGACCTGGACAGTTTATCAAAGGACCTGACTTGTGTCCCCTCCCGACGGAAAAAAACTGTGTCTATGAAAAGGAGCAATTTATAACATATTTCACCTACTCTGAAGCACCTAACGTGCAACTGCAAAATGTTAAGGAGGAACCTAACTTGCAACTTAAAACTGTTAAGGAGGATCCCAAAACCAATGTTAAATACACAATCTTAAATACAGGACATAGATGTAAATACTTAATGTTAAAAATCATAGACAAAGCTTATGCCCTGCTTCCTATTAGTATACATAGAACCCGGATTCATTACATTACAGTATAATAATTTCTGTCATGAGCACGAGGTTCAGATCGAAATATCCGTCACCGAGGGAAACTGTTTTGGCGGGAACGAGGCTCTGCCGAGTTCCCGTAAAACAGTTACCCGAGGTGACGGATATTTCCGTCTGAGCCAAGTGTCTCATGATGGAAATTTTTTCTTGCATACCGTCTTGCACTTTAAAGTAAATGCAAACTTATCCAAATGATGAATTATCATGTAAAACAAACGATTTTCCGCCGTTGTGTTAGGGAAATTGACGTCACAATGTTTATAACGTTACGTCATAAGTTATTCACGAGAGTCGTCTGGCATAGGAGGGGTGCCAGACCGGTTTTTCCGGCATACGCACAATCACCGGAAATGCCGATCCGATATGCAAGAATATATGATCCCGGATATAACCAACACACGTGATCTTCGTTTTAAGGTTTCATCCGATAGACAATATCAGTACACAGGAACTTGATATTCAATCAGAGAAAAATAAAAACGAGTTCTATAGCGTTTTTTCTTCTCCAAGCTGAACGGTTCTTTCTAGTTTGTGATCGAAGTTCCTGTGGTTAGTGGTAGTGCGGGGTATCGAATCTGTGACCATGCCAGCACATTACATCTAAACCATGGATCCGCTCTGGTCAGGGAAAAGAGATCTTCAGCGTACATGTCATATGTACTCAGCCAGCTCAGCCCAAAGTAGCTGCATGTGAAATAATAATAATAATTTAAAACGGGCGAAAGCTCAGGGCGCGAAGCGCTTTTCATGCGAAGCCCAACCATAGGTAAACGTATGCAAGAATATTTAATTGAATACTGAAAGAAATAAAATAAATGATTTCTCACGAAAGTATTATTCATAACTTAAATTAAGGGTTGCAAATGCAAAAAAATCACAAGCAACTGTTTTTCCAATATAAACATTTAGGGAAAATTTTATACCTGTTTGGTATCATCTATTTTATGATAAAATACACCTTTTATTCCCAGGACGACGTACTGTAAATGACGCAACCCATGTTAACACATTTGACATTTGAAAGTTATCATGATGTCTGTTATTTGTTCAATAAAGTTCGGGATAGTTTTTAAAGAAAACGATGTATTAGAATCGAAGGATAAATTGTTACCTAGATTTTCTATATTTTATTGACTTCAATAAAAATGAGTCAGTGGTTCGGATACGAAAAATAAAATCACTCGTGCTACGTGCTCGTAATTTAATTACTACTGTAGACATCAGAGCTCCTGACTATATTTCATTGAATGATAAAATACAGAGAGACAGTAAGATTCTATTACTTCTTAATTAAATACGATTATCATGTACTATTGGCACAATTGTATCAAATAGAAAATCTAGTTATTTCAGTTAAAGTGATTACCCTTCAAATTGACCATCATAATTTTAAATGAAACATTAATCAGTTTAATACTCCTTGATAATAAAACATTGCCATAGTTATAACCCACAAACAACAATCTGTATATTAGTTTCATTCACATTGAATATAGAGGAAATCTGTAAAAAATCTTTTTTGACTATCCTAGTCAAAAATAAAAAATGAACCCTTTCAGTATTGCATATCTTTATTTGTATTTGTCAATAATAGAAATAACTTGCTTAAACTTATTTTTTATATGTTTTTAAAGCATCCACTGTGTTTTCAGCATCATTCTTAACTATGACAATTTTGAAGGGTAGTATAACTTTAAGGAAATGTAAAATTGAAAGTTGATACTAAGCGTGAAACGAAAACATGTACCGAAGACAGCAGTGGTGGTTCCCGTAAGGTTGCCCTTCATGAACGTGGTCCAGTATACTGTATGCAGCTACATGTAAGTGTCCGCGTGGATTATGCATATACACGTCTTACCAATTCCACCACTTATTTATAGAAATTCATGTTACAGGAGACTGTCATCGACATTTTCTTGCATGTATCCTGTATACAGTAATCGGAACGTAACAGTTGTCACACGGAGCGCACGATACACGCACGATACACGCACGTTACATGTTCGGTAAATACACGGTACACGATTCGAACGATACATGATATGAATGATATACGAGGCGCACGCTACACGATAGACGGAGTACACGTTATTCGATTACTTTTGACTTTTTACAGTTTACTTAAATTTTGAATTTTTTTCCACACCAAATATGTTTGTTTTGATTTTCTTTAACATTTTGATGTCCTTAAAGTTAATTGTTGTCAACACCTATCTTTAAAGCACCATTACACGAAAGACAATGTCCATTTGTGTTTTTGACAGTCGACATAATTTTCTTTTCAATAAATCATTCATAGTTTTTATGGGATTCGTGTGGCGACGATTATTTTTATAACATCCTAAACAAGCTGCAATTTACATAAGGTACTGTACAATGTTTTCATTAATTTTTGCTCGGACTTTAACTGATTTTGTAAAACTATCGTTGATTCGCCGATTCGTCATAATTATTATGTTTATTTACCCAATAAATATTTAATAGCTTACCTTCTAAAGTAGTTGATGTTTCCTGTTATAATTCCTAATGAATTTCCTTATATCTTGTCTACTGCACTAAATACAAAGCTGTGACAGCAACTGTTTAAATGTCAAAGAAACATTATGTCTTTTCCGATGATAAAATGTAATTAAATTTTGGATTTTAGGTGTAATTTGCCTTGCACTTGTCGTGGAGGACATTGCCCGAATTGCACTGACGAATACAAAATAATACAATGTGAAGTCAGCAATTTATTTCTTTTTGCACGCTTCGTATAACAATTAACGACTGAATAAAACATCGAATCGTTTACCGTATAGACAGCCCGGTGAGCACGTGACTTGTAATTTCGGGGTAGCGGGTTCGATTCCCGGGGCTGACCAACTAAAATTACTAACAGTCTTTCGGATGAGACTAAAACCGAGGTCCCATGTATGGGTGCTATACACCTGGCATGTATAAGAACCAGGGGCGTCTCTTGAATCGGGACGCTTTCTGTATCTTGCAGTATCCTCCGAAACCTAAAATACTAACCTCTTCTGGGGGCGTTGGTCATATGGGAAACCGGTTCCAACGATAAAGCCCTAATTTACGATACGTATAGACCTATCGTGCACCGGAAATAGTGTATCGTTTATCGTATATCGTGTATAGTATATGGTGCACGTTACACGATGAATGATACGATATGATACACGATGTACGATTGACAAAATACACGATGAGCGCACGCACGTAATACGCACGTTACACGCACGATATGCGTGCGTTTTGACAACTGTTACAAATGTACGTTCCGACTAATGTTGTATTGCAAAAGACATTCTTTATTTTCTCCATGTGAAAGAAATGCTTTCCAATCTTTTGGTACAGGTTATTCCGCACGAACATGAATTCGGTTTGTATCTCTTCAGTTTAAAGATATATATTTCAGTGTAATAAAGATACTAGTGTCTCCCTGCCGTCGAAGATATCTCTCATTCTTCAAATGATATTCTATGAAAAAGAGATGTCTGTTTAAAATTGAGAGATAACTCTCAAAAGTAGAAAGATATTGAAAAATATATCTCTTTTAGAGATAGTACAATGCCTTGCGGTATATAGTGCTTTTAATATACATGCAAGTCGACTCTCTCTGGTGGTTAAGTTTTTAATCAAGAGATTGCCAAGCTGCTAAAATCTCACAATTTTTTGGGGGTGAAGTGTTTGGATCCCAGATACGAACAGACAATAGGAAAAAGTTGCCAAAGACGGTCGTCTTAATGTGATGTTACTAGAGCAATATTCAAAGTTATAAGGTTCGATGTTGTATATCAAATGAGCGTGGAGAAGAAGACTGCAATACCCGCTAAATCGTCTTCAAGTCAGTGGTCTGTAATCACAGGATTAACTGTAGAGCATTTACTAAAACACACAGTGTTCTGTGCATACAATTTCCCACAAGTTTCACTTTAGATGTATTGAATTTCTTTTTATGGCATTTTTCGGCGTTGTTTATTCTTCCTTCAAAGAGTATCGAGAGTTACATTATAAAATTACGGTGCATTTATTATTAACGGGAAACGATTTTTGTAGTCAATATTATTTTATCCTGCAGAACTAGTTACGAAACATAGTGTGTCTAAAATTAATGTTACACGTTATGTCTATGTCTGCACATACTTTTACGGTTTAGTACATGGTTTGTAGGACCATATTTTCCGTCGCAGATGTGGAGAATAGGATCTCATTGAAAATAAAAATTTGAAAACTGAATCATCATACTGTGATTTATGTATCAAACACGGATCTAATTATGCACGTATGCCGGTAATAATATATACAAAAGGATGTGGATTTTGTTTTACAAACAACTGCATCATCTATAATAAGTCTTCTGCTTTTTCTTCTTCTTCTTCTTCTTCTTCTTCTTATAATTTAAAAACTATTCTTTATTCAATATTTTGAATTTTATTATTTGATAGCTGCACCATTTGTGAGCACAATATCATTATCTGAA
Source organism: Saxidomus purpurata (assembly GCA_022818135.1). Taxonomy (NCBI): domain Eukaryota; kingdom Metazoa; phylum Mollusca; class Bivalvia; order Venerida; family Veneridae; genus Saxidomus; species Saxidomus purpurata. The sequence continues at coordinate 2,046 of JAFMSR010000295.1, read as the reverse complement.
CGATTTTATATGAACACAAAGCATCCGAAATTTAAGACATTTTATTGCGATCTGAGTTCGCACATTACACGCAGTTTGTATGCAAACATAATTAAAATTCTGATATTCGAATCTGATATAACAAGTCATCTTTTAAAAGCATCGTAAACCATTGTACTACAATAAAACTTCACTTGTTATGGTTATAAAGTGTTTTGGCAGGAAGAACAACGCTTTTTTGGGTCGATTGTTAAAATCGACCTAAAGTTAACAGAGTATATCGCCCTACGGCCGAACGCACAACATACAAAACAAGTAGTTCCATATAAACAGTTGTTAGACATTACAGCGATTTCGTTTTCAAAATATATAGTAATAAATCTAAAATAATTTAAAAACATTTCAGAATAGAATAATATTATTTCGTTATTGTTCTTTAAATGTGTAATTAATCGTAAATACTATTAATGCGCGAACGAACGACTTGGACATACAAATTTATAAGAACTCGTTTTTTACCAATAACTCTATATTCGGCGGACATAGAGCAGTTGGTAGAGATGCTGAAACTGAATTTGCGCTGACTTATTGCGGCGGACGCGAGTTCGAAACCCATTTAATACAGTTTTTTACATTTTTCTTCTGTTTTACTTATAATTTTAAGACTTTAAACCATTGTAAATGTTTTACAGCAAATAATCATAGAAAACTTCATTCATGTCAAACTTATAAGGATAATGTTAATAAGACATACTGTATACATATTATTCGATAACAGTAAAGTTCAGTCAGTAGTCGTGCAGGTTTGTTGTACAACCAGAATTGGTTTGCTTTGGGTTCTTTTGGGGCATGCCTCAACATCAATCATCACCAATTTCTAGAATATTTACATGTCAGTTTTGTTTGGGGCCCGCGTATACTTTGTATCACTGTTTTTCTTGTTCAGTTATTAATTTACTCTCTCTACATGTATACGTTACAATAAATTAACTTTGAATCTGTGTCTTGCTCATTGTTCAGTTTTTGCCTACAATTTAGGATAGGAATTTATTTTGTATTATTGACACAATACACTCAACCCTATGGGCAAATCCCATAACTTTTGAATGACATTAAAAGTTGTGCAAACTTTGAATTTTCAGTTCAGGTTTGTAAAAATCCACTTCTAGTTACCATTCACAGCTATGATACTTTATAGGGTAGTTGAACATACATGTGTCACTGAATTCAAAAAGGTAAGCACATGGGTTCCTATCAAAAGTAAAGTTTACACATATGGTTAAAGGTCAAACTCTGTGGACATTTGTGTCTCCAGTTTGTTGATAACTTTACTCATGCATGGGTTGCCCTGATATTTACACATGTGTTCAGAGACAATCGACCCTCCAGCACTTTCAGTCCATTGATCTAAACTCGTTCCTACCATCCAGTGTTAATGTATGGAATACTATACCTGAAGAAAAAAGAAACTGCTATCCATCACCCACGCTTAAGAAACGGCTGCAGTAATTTAAAAGCACATCTGTTGAAAAATCACTTAAGTAATGACGAAAACTGTAACTGTTAAAGCGGAATTGAGGATGTAGATCACTATTTTGTCAAATGTTCATGTTTTTACAACAATGAATCATTCTTTTCAGAGCAACACGTCAGTACCATACCTAAAATTTAAATATCTTGCTTTATGGAAGAGAATTACTTTCGGATGAAGAAAATTTAAACATCTTCTCTGCAGTTCAAAAATTCATACAAGACACAGCTAGATTTGCAAATAAGCGTTTTTTGCGTTTTGTTTTTGTTGTTTTTACATGTATATATTTAAATATATATATCTTTTGGCGACCACGAACTTGGAACCAGCACACACACAAGCACACGGAGTTTCTTCTAGTACTTAAGTTACTAAAATTGTTGGTTAGAATGAACCTACATGTAACTGTTCTGTAGCCATAATTTACTTCTGTAATTGTATTGTATTGGGTAGAGCCATCTTATAAGTGGCAAGCACTTGTGGCTCAAGCCAGTTGCTGATTTTATGGCAATAAACTATGTTTAAACTATAAAGTA